>SNQJ01S0149162.1:23445-46897 GCA_010110895.2 Picea sitchensis
AGGAAGAGGCAGAGGCGGTAAAGTGAAATGCTTTGTCTGTGGAAATATCGGACATAAATCTTATGAGTGTCCAGATAAGAAGAAAGATGGTGGTGAAACTCACATTGCCGAAGCTCAAGGACAGAATGTTGAGGCAGAATATGTTGAGGGAGGAAGATCCTTAATGATGAGGAAAGTTCTCTTAATGCCAGAAAAGGAGGCGGAGAACCTAGCCCAAAGGAACAGTCTATTTCGAACTGCTTGCAAAACAAAAGATAGAGTATGAAAAGTCATCATGGACAACGGTAGCACAGACAATCTCGTTTCTACAGAGATGGTAGAAAAGGTGGAGATGGAGACTATCGTACATCCAAGTCCATACAAAGTTTCGTGGCTACAAAAAGGACATCAGGTAAATGTCACTAAACAATGTTTAGTTGAATTTAAAATAGGAGGATATAAGGATGAAATATTATGTGATGTCATTCCCATGGATGTTTGTCATCTATTGTTGGGTAGACCATGGTGATATGATAGGAATGTGATTCATGATGGGAGAAAGAACACATACACCCTGGAGAAAAATGGGAGAACACACATGTTGTTCTCGATCGAGGACAAAGAAGTGAAACCAGAGGTGAGCAACACTGTACTTCTCATGAGTGGGAAGGAACTTCTTAAAGAGGTTAAGAAGAAGGAAGACACACAATTTTTTGTGGTCAGGAAGCCTAGAATGTTTTTGACCAGTACGAGGATAGATGATTTACCAGAAGAAATCTAGAAGTTGCTGGAAGAGTTCACTGATATAGTAGTGGATGAACTACCTTGTTCGTTGCCACCGATAAGGAGTATAAGCCATCACATTGATCTTATACCTGGAGCTAGTTTACCAAACAAAGCAGCGTACAGATTGACGTTGCAGGAAAATGAAGAAGTTAAGAGAAAAGTCCAGGACTTAATGGACAAAGGATTGATTCAAGAGAGCATGAGTCCATGCGTTGTTCCAACAGTGCTCAGCCCAAAGAAAGAAGGAGGCTGGAGAATGTGTACAGAATCAAGGGAAATCAATAAGATTACCATCAGATATAGATTTCCATTACCAAGGATGGACGATTTGATGGATTGCTTGAGTGGAGCAAGATTTTTTCAAAGATTTATTTGAAAAGCGGATATCATCAGATTCGCATGAGAGAAGGTGATGAATGGAAGACAAAATTCAAGATGAATGAGGGACTGTATGAATGGCTTGTCATGCCATTTGATTTAACGAATGCACCCAGTACTTTCAAGAGATTGATGAACGAAGTCGTGAAGGATTTCATAGGGAAATTCATCATTGTATATCTTGACGATATATTAATTTTTAGCAAGACAGAAGCAGAACACTTAAAACATTTAGCTACAGTGATGAAGAGATTACAGCAAGAGAAATTGTTGATTAATATGAAGAAATCATCATTTATGAGGACAAAACTCATTTATTTGGGTTTTGTTATCTCTGCAAATGAGTTGAAGATGGACCCGGAAAAGGTGAATGCAATTAAGAATTGGCCATCACCGAAAAGTGTGTTTAAAGTTTGAAGCTTCCATGGTTTAACTAGTTTCTATAGGAAATTCATCTAAAATTTTAGTGGGATTAGCATACCAATGATGGATATGGTGAAGAAAAGACATAAATCTTTTCACTAGATAGAGGAAGCAGAGAAGAGTTTCAACCTGCTAAAGAAGAAGATCACTGAGCAGCCAATTTTGGTTTTGCCAGATTTCAGCAAGACATTCCAGGTCAAGTGTGATGCGAATGGATTTGCAATAGGAGTGGTATTGAGCCAAGATGACAGACCGATCGCATACTTCAGTGAAAAACTTAATGAAGCGAAGGTTAAGTACTCCACATATGACAAGGAATTCTATGCGGTCATACAAGCGCTGAAGAAATGGAGACATTATTTGGTTCCCAAGGAGTTTAATTTGTACAGTGATAATCATGCTTTACAATTCGTGACTCAATAGGAGAAGTTGAACCAAAAACATGTTAAATCGGTTGAATTCATGCAGAATTTTACTTTTGTAACTAAGCATATTTATGGAACTGCTAACAAAGTTGTTGATGCTTTGAGCAGGAAATGTTTGCTTATGCAGGAATTCAAAGTCAAAACTTTGGGTTTTGATAACCTCAAGGAAATGTATAGGGATGACCCAGATTTTAAGGAAGCGTATGAGGCATCTGAGAATCCAATTCTTAGGGACATAAGCCAGTGGACCGAATATATGATCCAGGATGGATTATTATTCAAAGGCAATCAGCTATGTATTCCAAAATGCTCCATGAGGGAGAATTTGCTGAAGGAAAAACAAAGTGGAGGATTGGTCAGACACTTCGGTCATGCTAAGATGTTCTCAAAGTTGAATGGCTCATATTTTTAGCCAGGGATGAGGACAGATGTTAAGAAATTTGTGGACATATGTAGGATTTGTCAACACACAAAAGGGAAAAGGCAGAACATAGGGTTATACCAGCCATTACCCATACCTGCAAGGCTATGGGATGCAGTGAGCATGGATTTTATATTGGGACTGCCAAGGACACAAAGAGGATATGATTCAATCTTTGTGGTAGTAGATAGATTTTCAAAGATGGCACATTTCATACCATGCCAGAAAACCAATGACGCAACTCATATTGCGAACCTGTTTTTCAAGGAAGTCGTCAGACTTCACGGCTTGCCAAGGAGTATTATTTCTGATCAAGATACCAAGTTCGTGGGACATTTTTGGAGGACTTTATGGAATAAGTTGGGGACAAGTTTTTCATTTAGCTCAGCGTATCATCCTTAGATATATGGACAGACAAAAGTTGTGAACATGAGCTTGGGGGATTTGTTGAGGAGCTTAGTGATTGAACACCACAGTCAGTGGGATCACATTCTGCCACATGCATAATTTGCTTATAATGATTCGCTTAACAGAAGCACAGGGCAGATTCCATTCCAGATTGTATATGGAATGTAACTAAGGGGAGTTTCTAAATTGAAATATTTAGAACAAGATGAATTTAGAAGTGCTAGTGCAGAGGACTTTGCAGAAGCAATGAAGGAGCTTCACARCCAAGTTAAAGAACGATTGTCGAATTCAAATCAAGAATACAAGCGCAGAGCAGATCAACACAGGCAAGAACTTCAATTTGAAGTTGGTCACCTGGTTATTGCACATYTGAGGAAGGAAAGGTTCCTAAGGGGRACATATAATAAKCTTAAGATGAAAAATATTGGACCATGCAAGGTCGTAAAGAAATTTGGGACAAACACATATGAGATTGAATTACCCAATGGGATCGAAATTTCACCGATATTCAACGTTGCAGATTTGTACCCTTGCAGAGCTGAAGAAACAGGAGAAGAGGAGGAACATAAATAAGTTCAATGGACAAAGCAGATCCCTGTAGCTAAAAATCCATAGATGGAAAGCATAATTGACAAGAGGATTAGGAAAAAGACCAGGAAGAAGGAGTATTTTGAATACTTGGTCAAATGGAAGGGACATCTAGTTGAAGATGTCAGTTGGTAAGATGAAGTAGAAATTTAGAAGCATGGGTAGATCGTGAAAGAGCTCATGAACAAGAATTAATGAAAATTTTCAAGCGAGGGAGTATGATGCAGGAGCATCATTAACAGCCAAGCAAGCATGGATGCGGAAGCCAACTGGGAAAATCGGCAACACATTTTTCATGTTTTGAAATGTTTTGAAAGATTAAGAAGAAGATATAAATGTAATAGCTAGAAGTGTACTTGTATTTATGTCTGGCTGTTGTAAATAGATCGTGAGTGATTTTCTCTCATCTGTCAATGTAAAAGAAATTTAAGCCCAGTTAATGAAAGTAGGTAGGTTTGAATTATAGATTAGACAGTTTAGAAGAGAAAGAGGGAAAACGAATATAGACGCCCTCGTCTTCGTATCTTTAGATCATTAACACATTAGCATAGGATAGAAGGAGAGAGTTGTAGCAGAGAGTTGAAAAGAATAATCCATGTACAGGAGCTTTGAGTTAATATATGAAGCTTTGAATCAGATTTCATGGTGTTATGATGTTTTCTGTTTATACATGGTGAATGGTATGCTTACAGTTGTTTTATTCTCTCTGTTATGCATTTTATTTAATACTATGTTGAATGTATGATTTCATGCTGAATGTTTGAAGTTTGAGAGAGAGAGAGAGAGAATGAGTTTCAATTGTTTCTCTTCCCGAGTGAGAGAAGTTCCTGCAAGGAGTGCAGTGAAACGTCTGCAAGGTGTGCGTTGACAAGGAGTCTGAGTTTATCTCAGAAAGCTCAGGAGAGATATCGTTGTTCTCATTCCAGTAGAAGTGCAGATGAAGCACATGAGTTGTGCAAGGTGTGCGTAGGCTAGTTGATGTCTTAGAATTTATCAACTAAGCTTGAAGAGTAAAGGATTGTTGTTGTAGAGGGTGCACAGAGTCGAAGAATCAAATACTTAGAAGTATTTGAAAGATTGCCACAAGGAGTGCGTGAAGGAGTCCTTTTGAGACTCGAGTTTACAAGTGAAAGATCAGGAGGGATAACACCTTTGAACACTTAAAAGGAAGACAGATATCGAAACACTTCAAAGAGAGGCGAAGCTAAATTGTTTCACAGAAGTTAAGTTCCAGTGGAGGAACACTGGTTCATTTCACAGAAGTCTTCAAGGAAGGAACGAGCAGTTGAAATTCTTTGTGGAGAACTCGCGAAGTCGCAAGGACCATGGGATTCAGTGAAGCTGAAAGGATTTAAGCATTGGATGAATCCACCCTTCAAGAGGTAAGACTCAACGTGGACCGTTGATCATGATAGTGGAGCTTTCAGATCATTTCAAGGATTCAGAGTTTGTAAGTCTGGAGTGTAAGATAAAATCCTTGGTTACTCTAACTCCCGAATCATGAAAAGAATTGTTAAGTGAATAATTTTGGGATTTCGGTAATTCGGGATTTGGAATACTGAAAATCCTAATGATAAGGAGCCAGGGGCATTTGCATTGAAAAACCTCAGAGTTGCGAAACACGAAATATTGTGAGGTGGCGTTTCGGCATTTCGGTGTTTCGGGGTTCAAAAATTTGGGTATTGTGGTGATAAGTGTCTTGGGGTCGAGAGTTTCAAACTCCCGATACCCAAAATCCTCAAATAGTGTGGGTTGTTGGATCTAAAGGTAGAAGGCACCATTTCGGAATTCAGGATCTCAAAGTGGTAAGGCAATGGTAGTCGAAGGCTGGTTCAAGTCTCGAAATCCGGGAAGAGTGACAGGTGGTAGGAATCCACATCAGAGACTGAGGATAGTGAGAAGACAGGTGGCACGTACTCATTGTCAAGTAGTGTCAATACCCATTGAACATTTTAGGGTTTTGGAGGTTGAAGAGTCGGGAGCTTTGCATCAAGATTCGCAAAGTCACGAAGTCTGAAACTTTGAATCAGTGAAAAGTTCCGTTGGAAGACAACCTTTGTTGAACACATTGGGATTCGACATTTTGGCACTTTAGAAGACAAGGGATATGGGTTCCTTGCTCTGGAATTCCTGAAGTCATGAAACACGATACAAGCATGGAGAAGAACGCGGTCAGACATTTCGGGTTTCGGAATTTTGGGTTTCGATGGGTTGAAGAACCGGAAACTCGACAACAGGAATTGCAATATCATGAAACCTAAAATCCTGATCTGGAAAAGGGTGCGATCATATTATTGAGGTCAAGATATTTGAGTGATTCTTGGTGTTTGATCACGCAGGGCATACTCATAAGGACTTGTGGATACACCATCAAGTGTGTGAGGGATTCCCTGTGAGGAAAATCAAAGAGTCAATCAGACTCAGGAGGGAAGATTTAGAATGATCCTGAGTGGATCTCGACCTGAGGGTTGGGGGTCTACGTCATGTCTCCTTATCCTTATTGGTATATCCAAGGAAGAGCCTCAACGTTGAGTAGATTCTTGAAGGATCTGTGGAGGATCCCAATTAGTTGGCTCTGAAGCCTCATCGCTGAGTAGATGCCAGAAGTGAGTCAGGTTGTAACTAAATTTGATATTTGGTGTTAATAGAATATTTCTCTTTCCCTCAATTTTTTTTCATTGCAATATTGTATGTTATCGCTTTTCATACTTGCTTTGGATATAATACATGATATATATGCTACTTGATTACGTAACTACCTCGTTGCAACATTTGTCTTGATTTCATTTTGCAGGCTTGTTTCGGTAAAGTTCAGGAGTGCTTCAAAAAGTAGGAGCGGGGATCGAAATCGAATGAAGGGTTTAAGGTGCACACTTTCTCCTTATTTCTTTCCCTACTCTCTCCTAGAGAAAAATAATTATTTTTCAATTTGTACATTTGTTATGAGGGAAGATTTCAGTCTTCTCAATCCGGTCTCAATCTACTATGACTTGACCCAAAGTCATGGGGGAAATATCTCGTCAACAGAATTAGTGACCATACTGGGGATTCTCCTAGTTTGGGTTGGTTGTAGGGTGGCTTGTGTGTCATTTTTTTATTTCTGTGAGTTTTCCTGTTTTCCAAGCTTTGTTGCAAATCTTTTATTATGTAGAAACTTTTCCATAAGTTTCTGGGAGTCTCCTTATTGAAAGTCCTTTTTATTTTTCCAATTTACAAAGTTATATGTCTTTTTATATTATATTAGTTGTGGATATCCATGCTTTTATTGTTTATTACCCACGGACATCCGCGAGTCTCAATTTACACAGTCGCGAACCTATGTGTAATATGTGAAAACAAAATTATTTCTTCAGTTTTTGGGAGATTTATGGGTTTCTCCAGGTTATCCCGGGCTTCCTGAGTTTGTGATTTCTTTATATTACTATGTCTGATATTGTGTAAACCTTCATATCAGAAAATATATTTCTTTTAGTTATATTGTGTAAACCTTCATATCAGAAAATATATTTCTTTTAGTTGGGGGGGGAAATGAATTGTTTATTCTGTAGTTTCTTTTAACATCTTTTTTTGTTCATTTTTCTTTGATAGAAAGAAAAAAAAAAAAAATTCTTCTAGTTAAGTTTATTTCTTTCTCTGCATTGTTTGCATTTTTTTTTGAAAAAGAAAAATATACTAGCATAGGATTGTTCATGCATTTTCTTGTTGAAACTTTTTTTTTCATTTGAATAATTAGTTTAAAGTTTTCTTTTCGAGTGTTCTTATAAATTTCTTTTTTGCAAGAGTCTCAAACAACATTAGTTTCACCTCCACGCCTCTTGAGTAAAAACAACCACTAAAACAAATGATAAACTTAAAATGTACTAGAATTTGTTTCTAGGGTTCACAAAAAGTTCAGGGTTAGGGCCTTGGATTAGGATTGGAGAGATAACTCTCCAAGGCCATTGAACAAACATAGGAGTATAAGCTAGGGAGAGTCTCAAATCCAACTGTTGTATAAGTATAGCCAATCGACTCCTTTAACACATGAGCTAAACACGAGGGCACATGAAGGAGAGAAGAGGATATTTCCCCTCCGAATCTTGACTAAGCATAGTGGAGATATCTTATATTGGTGGCTTCGCTAGTTCCTTTAGCTCTGTGAGAGTTGGCACTTTCTAAGCTTCATGATTTGTTACCCTTCCCATACGTTTGATCCCAACTATCGAATGTACCCCCCGGACACTGATCGTGATTTGGTGACATTAGTGTATTTTCCTAGGGATCTCATAGGTGACTGTGTGGGATTTATGTGGTACCAGGGGAAGATTTTGTATCACACTTTTCAGTATTGTTGGAGGGTGCCCCGTGAAGCATGAGTTCTTGCACCTGATAAGGCTGGTTAGTGGAGGTAAGGATAACTACTTCTCACTCTTTTGTCTGTTGGTCCACGAGACTTAATCAACCCGTGCCTCCATATGGAAGGTCCCTTTCCACTTTTTCATTTCTTTGGACTTAGGACCTCATCCACCTGGGATGAAGATTTGAAAATTTGTTTTATTGTGATGTTTCTCTGAGGGATTTTTATTGGAGTGTTTCTTTGTGTAGATGGCCTTAGGTTGTTTCAGTGTGACTACTTTTGGATCATTGATTCAAGGTAGTTGACCAACTTCTCTATTGGTCGGAAAGCACTCATATTTCTCTTAAAAGTATGGAGCTTCCTCTTAGAGGGCATGGGTTTTTATACCATTGGTTCGCCAGAGTCAGTGCATGAGAATTTTATGGACATGAGAAATCTCGCAAGGGATGAACATGTGCATAAGAATGATATGGCCAAATTTCTTGAGGATACCAACCAAGGGACTCCTTCCCAAGGGGATTCTTATGATTTTCGATGGAAACATTGATTCCCCCTTGATGTCCACTTTGAACATTCCTGGGTTGAATGCAGGACTACTGGTTTAGTTGTAGACCACTCCAAATGTCTCAAATGCTCTTGATTCTTCTCAGATAAGCACCTTATGTCAGGGGAATCATATGGATTTTGATCCTTCACCTTCTGCATCTACAAATTTTACTCCTTCTCCTTCTCCCTCTTATGGTGAAATTCGTGCTACTAGTAACCAGAAGTCTAAAAGGAATAAGAAGAGGAAGAGTAAGAAAAATAAGTCGCCAACATCTGCTAGTCATGTTGGAGAGATGTCACCAACCTCTAAAGGTCATGCTGGGGGCACGCAACCAACCTCTGCTAGTCATGCTAGAAGCACAAGCTCAATAACTGCAATTCATACTATAATCAAGTCATCAGTTGCTGTAAGTCATGCTAGAGGCATGACTCTAGTCATTTCTAGTCATACTAGACAAACATCACCAACCTCTGCAAGTCATGTTGGAGATAAGATTCTAAACTTTGTGATTCATGATGTATTCATATCACCATCTTCTACTAGTCATGCTTGGGGTATGCAACTAGCCTCTGCGAGCCATGCTGGGAGAAAAATTCCAATCATTGTTAGTCATACTGGCATCGAGTCACCAACCTTTGTGATTCATGTTGAAGTCTTGTCACCAACCTTTACTAGTCACATTGGAGACATACATCCAACCTCTACTAGTCATGTTGGGGGCAACTCACCGACCACTGGAAGTCATGTTGGGGACACTAATATGGTTGATAAGCCTAGAAGGATAGAACGTAATCCTAAGTTCCCTTTTAATATTTGCAAAGGATATCACCTTACTCATTTTTTATCTACTATTGTCATGTTACGAGAAGCGTGGTCCTTGTCTGATGGCTCTTGTAGTTTTGAGTCATCTTCGGTTTCCCTGCAATCTAATCAATTTTTGGTTGATAAAGTGGTCATGCCGATGTAATATTTAGCCATCACCACTCTTGTTTTGCAGGGTGATGTGTCTCTTGACCATGTTGTCTTGCATCCTATTCAAACAATGGTTGAGGAAGTGGTCGCGCCAATATAATCTTCAACCAATCCCACTCTTCTCTTGGAGAATGACAAGTCTAAGGAAGTGGTATTGTTGATTCAATATTCAGTCGATACCACTCCTCTTTCGAGGAGTGATGTTTCTTTTGACCATGTCCTTAGCATTTCCATTTCAGTACCTTCTAAATAAAGGGGCATTCCACTCTCTTCTAGTATGCTCCCTTCAACTCCTATGATGGTTTCCTTTGATTGGAACTATCTTGTAGAGCCATGCCTTCCTTCTTCTTCACCCTTCTAGATAATGGTTGGAATTAATAAAAAAGAAATTTTCCAAAATATTGTAGATGAAGGATCCTTTGCAAGTATTTTATCATCCTGGGCCTGGAAAGCTTTGGGTTCTCCCAAGCTTGTGTTAGCTACCAATGAGTTGTTGGATTTATATAGAAGACCTAGTGAGTGTCTATGGATTATTCCTCGGTTTCATATCATGTTGGGTGGGAAGACTGTCCTAGTTGATCTATTAGTGGTGTGAGGCCCTTCAGTCTTTCATTTTATTCTTGGGCATGATTATGTGTATGCGATGAATGTTTTGGTGTCTACTATTTTTCATGTGATGCATTTCCCTCACAACAGAAACATTATCAATATTGATCAAATTTCATAGGATAACCACCATCCTAGTTTTTATTTACCTTAGGTTTCCCCTTTGTGTGTTCCTAGTGTTTGAGTAGACGCTTCGCCACCATGGGTGAATTGTGTGGCATCTTATCCTCGGTGTTCAATTTCTCATGAGAAGGATCATTTACAGTTATGTTATCCTTCTATATACAAGGTCTTGGAAATTGATCAGGTGTTTTATCTGATGGGGGCATGGGAGCCCGTGCTTCCCCCTATTGGCCCAAGTAATATGGAATTTTCTCTTGAGTGTGATCTTATTGTTTGTAAGACCTCAAGTCCTGGTATTTGTGAGTTGTAGAGCCTCGGTTTAATGGATCTTGAATTTCCTTCAGATAAGGCCATCCTTGAAGCTATCATTATGGATCTTCGACCTTCTCCTCAACCTGAATAATTACTAGCTAGTTATTGAAAAAACCCTTGGCTTGAGCCTAGAAATGGGATCTACCTGGAGCACTACTATGCATAAGCCACAAGGTTGTACAGTCTGCTTTACATATTGTATTTTTATGGTTTCTAGTTTTCAAGTTCTGTATCCCTTAATAATTGTCTTTTTTAGAGTTTTCTATATTGGAATTATTAACTTCTGGGTAAGTTTTTTTTTTTCTTATATACAGGACTTGTTGATGGGGAAATATGACATGCCATCAACTAGAAGAATAGATCCAGTCCAGGGTTGTCTAAAAAACCCAATCCGTTTGGTGTAACCTATTCTTACAGGTTTAATGGCTCCGTTAGACAACCAGGGTCCTAAAAATAAAGAAATAAACTAATGAATGATAAAACTATAATAATATATAAACTTTAATCTAATTATTTACAAATACATTCAACAAAAAGATAAATATGAACATGCTATTATGTACATAGTAATTATAGATTGCAAGTTTTTTAGCATATGCCTTACAAAATCAATGTTTGGTAATTGTTTTCAAAAGTAGATAAAGAAAGCACATTTTTTATATTTTTTGTTTTCTAATCATAAATCTAAGAACTTAAATTTAATGTGTTATGAAACAAGGATAGAGTGATGGTCAAGGCCAATCTAAAACTGTCATGTTTTGCTAATAAGTAAAATAACATAAATTAATGGAAATAAAGCTAACTTGAGATTAGTTCCATACCGTGTCTATGCCTCTGTGTGATCCAAAACTCCAGTTGTCCCACCTGTAAGAAAAATCTATGACAATCTTGTAGTGATGCCTCCCGAATAAACTCCAGGTGTTTATTGACAACTAGGATACGAGAACAAACTAATAGACATGTATGTACAATGATATTATAATTATGAATGATTATAATAACAAAAATATTAATGTAAAGCATTCATTTTATCAATCAACTAAACATCATACGTAAATCATGATATTAAAATTGATATAACGATCACAGTGATAATTTGTGAAACAACAAATTATGAACAACATTTAAAACATTGAATAAAATGGAACATCATATGTCATCGAGACTAAAACTATACAACACATTACTATTCCAAAATAAATGAGACAACTTCACATTGGTCTAAAGACGAAATGCTAAAAGTTGGTCCATTAAGTTCTAAAGATCATTTGTCCATAATCTGTTACAGGCCAAGATGTCTATTACTTACAAAATGAATAGTATTTAAAGTGATTTGAAATCACATTCTTCTATCTCACAAGATAGGATAGGATTTCATAAAATTAAAAATATTACAAAAATAGTGGGCTAACAACCACTCATAATTAGAGTTGATTTTACTCAAAAATTGATCAAAGTTTTTGCAAAACAAATAGAAAAGAAAATACTAATCATTCAAATGCATAATCGAATATGTTTCCCCAAATGATTAGCAACAAGATCTACTATTTCTTGAAAAACAAAACAAAAATATGTTAGAAAATTACCCATAACTAATTTCTAATTTTTTTATTTAAAAAGAGACTTGGCTACAGAATCAAAATATTATGTAGCCAATCTTATCTTAGCAAACAAAAACAAATTCTAAATTGATTCAATTCAAAATAGACCCCGTATAGGGTGACAGCTGGAGCAAGTGTGCCATCTGGCTTCGATTTAAGTCAGTGTTTAAATGCGGGAGGCCATCCACTTAATACCCACATTACGGATGCAGGATAGACATAACCGCAATGCGATGGGAGGACTCCTCGAGCGAGCGAGCACTTACGAACTCGGCGAGTGCAATTCTAAAGGAGGTCATGGGGTTTTGCGGTCGGATTATCGGTTTTCTCTTGCTTCGCCCTTGGTTCTGCTCTGTGTTTGGAGACGCTGGTGTTGCTCAGAGCTCCTTGCGCCCTGGCACACCATCCTTTTGTGGAGAATTGCTGCTGGTGCATACGTTCTCAATTGGCTTCAGTCTGTGTGTGTCTCTGGGAGAGATCTCGACAGCATGCCAAGAAAACGGGGTGTGCCACGACATGGCTTGGCTTGGTACGACCGTAAGGAGCAGCGACAGCGCAGAGAGCAACTCGAACGCGCTCTGGTCATGTCCACTTCTATGTTGAGACAGAGGGCTCGAGCCGAGGAGAAGGCTATGCTCTCCACCATCGCCAAGAAGGAAATTGGTTGCAACAGTCTGGACATTGTCAAATTGGAGGATAGCACTGAGAAAATGTACCCAGCCTGCATTGTCGAGGAGGACCTGACGCTGGAGGACCTGACGACAATGGAAGAGCCGAGCGATAGAGTGAGATCTTGCAGTGGGGATGGAAATCACATTTGGAGGGTGGACGCCAATTTTCCTGGTTGCATTATTGAGGAAGAGGCTCCTTGGCTGGACATGGAGACTACGGCTGATGCTGGAGGTGCGCAGGATGATGAGAAGAAAATGGAAGAAAGGAGCGGTGGGCAGGATGACGAGAAGCACAGAACGCTTGACGATGGTGGTGACATGCATGGCTTTCTCCTCCGCAAGGAGCACCTGTCCTTGGTGTTTGAGCTCCGAGGCCACATGGCTGACCTGGAGCATCGTGCACTCATCATGGGACAACGCCTGGATGTGCTTCTCGATGCCTACTCGGACGCTCCAGCTAGGCGCAAGTGTCCACTTTGTGCGCAGTCTTTCGCCATCCCGGCCGACTCCACGTGGAAGACCAACGAAGCTGACAGGTCACCAATCACCTAGGATTTTCTTGTTTTATGGTTTTTAGCTTTATGTTACTGTTTTATATTCCTTTAGACTTTAGGCACCTGTCCTGGTTTCCTTCGGGCAGGACAGGTGCCAATAGATTATAGCTGTTTTTGCCATGTATCGATGCTGGTTTCCAGTTTCCGACAGCATTTTGGACGACTTAGACTCTTGACCATGTACATTTTGATATAGATTTTTGTTAATATATTATAGCAGGCTCCTCCCTTTTTTATTTAAAAAAAAAAAAAATTCAAAATAGATAACATGAATAAAACAAGAGAGAAAACAACTTTACCATTTAAAATTTGACTAAAGATGGGTGAGGTAGTTCAGAATTTACTATCGCTTTGACACTTGTTGCATTTTTTATTACTATGTTTCCTGATCTTTTGATGCGTTTAGATTTCCTCTCTGTGTTCACTTTGAGGTCAATATTTTCTTGTCTCAATGATTCATTTTGAGCCGTAAGTGTTTTAATTTGGGCCTAAAGAATGGGTATGTCGGTGTAATACTGCTCGATCTAATGGAAATAAACATCACATTGTACAGGAGGAATGGTAGGTTGATGAAGTGTACAGTCAAACATGAACATATCAACCTTACCTGCTATTTTCCCTTGATCAAGTCCAATACCAGAGAAACCCTCCTCACCTTTGAGGCACGATGGAAAATTCGTCACAAAGTCGTAGGGTTCAGTAGGAACAATAACTTTCTTCCTGTAACCTTGACAATCTGGGTCTTCCAAAGCTAGAAAATTTTCTATTTCAGAGTCCAAGACCTCATTGAACTCGATCAGACTGATCGATCTCAGATGATCTTGTTTCGGTTCCTCAATTTCCTTGAAATAAGGTGACCTGCCTTTTTGTTCTGGAACCCTAAGTCTGTGCATTTTTTCTTTGCTTGTTTGTAAGGTTTCTCAACATCTGACTTTACAATGACGTTCAGGCTAGTAACAATCTTAGGCATAAGAGGTTCAATTACCTCCAATTCAATAGTATTTTTCTCAGATAAAGGCTTACTTGGCATCGCTGCATCTAGAGTGTTTCTATTAAGAGAGTTTGGTCCATTTCTTGAAATACTATCTCGGTCTTTAATCAGTGGCTCACCTAAGTTAGGGTTTACTACAGGAATGATCGCGGAAAAACCATTCCTTACCAAAAAATTATCCCAACAGTCGCCCACGGTTCACAAGTGATGAATCAACATAATCTTAATCAATCCGTGATGGAAAAGACATGAATCAACACTCTGTCTCTTATATATTTTGGACATATTATAGAGACTTATCAATAGATAAAATGACATTCTTAATTCAAAACCAATGAAATGCATGAGTAAGCGAATATGATAGAGGAATATTAATCTGTATTGACCCTCATAGGTCACAAATTGTTTGAGAATCAACAACAGGCTATGCCACCTAGGTTTAACCAGGGAGATGGGAATACCTTTTTCACAACAGTTGATTTTTCGAGATTTCATAAACAGGCTCCAGGGTACCCCTTTAATTTGTGAGTTTTTTAACCATTTCTCTCCTATCGATGGAAGCCCTATTGCTTCACTTACAAACCCCTTGGTTAGCTCTATCTGTGTGTCCCCAATTTTTTCTCTGCAACCATCGAAGGTCTGCACGAAAGCCTTCGCCACCTGAAGGTTATAACCTTCAAATATTTTAAGGAAAACATCCTAGCCTTGGATTTTTAAGTCCTCGATCGCATCATCATGAGAGAGTAATGCCCAGAATCCATTCATATCCAAGCAAACGACAAGAGCCATGACAAATGTGACCAGAATGTAATAGGGATAACTCAAAATAGTTTTAGGTTTGGATGGTAGGAGCGATAGGAATAAATCTGAATGGATAGTGAAGAAACGACCATGACAAAGCCTTTGTATTATCATATCAAAGGTAGTGGGAGGAAACACCAAGAGTTTGATCGTATATGCTTTACCATTCCTTGTAATGAGAACCAGACACACAAAGTACCGAAACCCTATGAATACAATGAATAGCTCATTAATACAGTAAGCCAGTGAGGTGAGGTAAGGACACGAGTACATCAGGCATGTTTTGATTTGAATTTCTACTGATATGACCATTAAGTTCACAAGGAGACTAACCAATGTAAAAAAGGCTCTTAATAAAATAAACTATCGAACCATACAATAACTAGATCAAAACCCCAAAACATCTAAAATAGGTCATTCAAACATTAGATTTAGATCTCATGTAAGCATGGTGACCTTCAAAAGGATGCATTCTAAAGAATACAACTTATAACACCAGGTTAGGTTTTATGTTTGATTCATGATTAAAGTCATGAATCAAACATAAAACAAAACGAAAACGCAGACAATAAGAAATTAATCAAAATATTTGCTAACCTAGTAATTATCTCAAAGTTCTCGAAGTGAAAGTTTACGAAACGAGGTGAAGGCAGCTATAGAACTTATGCAATTTCTTATTTAAATATGAATATCATGTGGGATGACAACAATACTTTGGAGACATTTTCTTCCATGTTGGTCTGTTCTGATAGGTAATGATCTCGAAACTGGCATATAGGTTAGATTCTCCCCTTCTTGAATTTTTTCATTATTTGTTTCCTGTTTAATTTTTCCTTAGGATCGACTTGACTAATTTGCGACATAGAACCTTCTATGTTGTTTATAAGTATTATGAGTCATTTGGTAGAGCTTACCTTCCATGGGTGCCCTAGTTTAGAACTTCTTTTGTATCCTGGTGCTCCTGCTGCAATTTTTTGTTAGGCTTTGTGTTGGGCTCTAAAGATGTCCTAAAAACAACCTTTGTCTGACATTAATTTATCAACCGAGGATTCTTCTTCTCTTTCAAGAATGTCAGCAAAGTCTATGCAGATAGTTGTAGAGGTTTAAATTGTGTAGATAATTCAGTTAAAGAAAATCCGAGTCTATCTAAATTACTGCAATAATCTAGTTCTTCACACATTCATTAAAAACTCTGAAACTAATAACTCACTCAACATAATTTTAATCTGAACAATAACACACCATGAATCAAAGCATCAATTAATTTACCGAATCCACTTATCTAAGAAACAATAATTTAATCTGTGAAAACACTTAATGAATCAATATCTCAATGATTAATTAATCTACTGGAAAGGAAAAACTAATTACTGAATATTAGAGAAGGAAAAATAAATGAGAATTAAACGAAAGGAACAAAAAATGGAAATTTGATAAAAGGAACAACGCATGCGAAAATGAAAGGAATTCACAAATGATAAACTAACAACAAATGGCAATGGAACAACAATCGATAATCTTTAAATGGAACATCTATTCTCTACAAATGAACAACATAACCAATTCATAAAAGGATCAACACATTATCAAATCTATCTAACTATTTGAAAGGAAATTCAAATCACATAAATGATCAAAGCTCAGTACACAGAGATGATAAAAACACTTGAATATTTCATTAATTCTATAAATGGTAAATCATTTACAATGGGATTCCTTGTACATAATGTCAACAATTAAGAGATCTGAATGCTTGGTTAAATTCCTTGGTTATCTCTCTATTTTTCACTATCCTTTATATAAGTAAATTAAGTTATCCCGAGGATCGAGAAATCCTTAGGATTGCTTTTACTATTTATGAATATTACAAGATAAAGAGTCAATCTTCCTTTGAATTGTTCTGTGTCCGATTTCTTCGATCTCACTGGCCTGTGCATATTCATGATCTTCTTAACTATCTTGAGTTAACAACAATCGCCCATTTATTTTTCTCAACTCAACATACCCCCCATCTTACACTTTTGCATGTCCTCATGCAACAAGAGATTTTATATGTAAAGAAGTGATACTGAAGGGTGGAGAGGTCTCTTCTGTAGGTATTTGGAACCCATGCTTGCCTTTAATCTCTTCGAAAGCAAAATCTTCCCTTTTCTTACGAATTTCATAATCACTCTGATAACCCTCTGGAGGATACCAAATAATGGGAGGATTGTACCTCCATCCAATCCAGGCAGGCCCTTCATCCATGATCATTCTTTCATACATCTCTAACTTGAACGTAGTTGCATAAAAATTTATGAAACCAAATGGTTCCCTATTCTTGACTTCATTTGAAGAGACATTTCATCTTAATTTGGCAGCATAAAGGGATTCTTCTTTAATATCTCTAAAATACCGTAGACCTATATGTATAACATGTCTATGGATGGGAGCCAAATATTACACAACCTTCTCCCTCTTCATGAATGTTCTATGTTGCATAATGGTATCAAAGGATTTAGGAGGTTCCCCTCTGATCCATAGGTCTAGTCTGTTCTCCCTTTCCATGAAAACCTTATGTGCTTTAACCCACCTAGTTTGATTTTTCGAAAAAGACAAGAAGCCCTAAAACTGGATATCCCCAGTGAATGGATTGGGGTTCTCTTTTCTGTTTTCTCCTAGGATGAAGCTGTGAAGATATAGTTCACACAAAAATTATTGTACTCCATCCTCTTGTTCTTTAAAACATGAAATGGAATTAGAAACAATGGTGAAATCAAAAGGTGTGCCTGCCCTAATAGATTTTAATTTTAGTAACAAATAACGTTCTAATAAAAACATGGCATAATTAGTAGCAAGGGCCCTGCAAGCTAAAATATCAGAATAAACATAGAAAATTTCTTTGATTTGTTCCAAATCTCCATCAAGTTAGACATGTACCTTCTTCAACTTTTCTTTAGCTTTGTTGAGCTCAACAAAGGTCTCATTCTCAGTTGCTGACATGGCTCGAAGTTGTTTGACAACTTTATGATGTTCTGACACTGTTACCATTTCACTTCTGCATTGAGTTAGGGTTTGTCTGGATTGTTATAGTTCTACTTCCAACCTTTTAATAATGGCATCATGTTCAGGGGAGTGAAATACTTATTCAGTCTAAAAAATTGTCTCTATTGTTTTTGGAGCCTCTGTCTGAGTTTCTATTTCAACTATTTCGAAAGGAACATGCAATTTTGTTTGTGTTCCAATAGAATTGGTGTAAACTGTCCTTTTGGGAAGTGGATTTCTTCCTTGTACTCTAGCCCTCTTAGATTTCTTCTTCTTATGGGATTTTTCTGCCTGTTCCAGTTTCTCCCTGAGTTGTCTAATTGTTTCTTTCAATTTGACAACTTTTTGTTTTAATACTTTTATTTTCTTAACCTTTTTCCTCAATGTCTTGTTTTCATGTTTTAATTTTTTGATTCTTTCATTACCTTTTCCTGTTGTTTCTTTCTATCTATTGGGAATTTAAAGGTCTTTCCCACCTTGATCAACTGGTATCTACTTCCCTGTATCTTTTGGGTGCTCTGGTTGTTCTAAAGGATTGTTTACCTCAATGTGAGGTTTTGGTTGTCCTGCTCCCTCAAGAGATGGCATATCCGTATCAGGAAGATCCAAGACATGGTTTGAATGTGAAAAAGTTGGAGATTGGGGCTCTCCTGACCTCTTTGTATCTTCAGTAAGTGATATCCCTAAATTTCCCAATACTTGGGCAATATCTTCTTCATAACTTCCGAATAAATCATCTTGTTGTTCTGCAGGGATTTCATGTGATGGTTGTTCTATTTGTACAGTTTCCTGAGTGCTTTCAGGTTGTGTTGTTTCTTTATCCTTTCTTGTTTTTACAGTGGAGGTTTCAGGAACATAAATTGTTCTTTGTTTCTTCTTCTTTGATGTTCCTTCCTGTATGCTCTGAGTTTCTGTCAATTGAGTGAGGTATGCTTCCATTTCAGGTTGGGGTATTGGAATTTCAATTTGGGCATTATCTCCTTCTGTCTGGGCTACCTTAATTCCTTGTGGGGGAATTTCATGGTGGAATTTAGGTTGCTCAATTTGTATGGGCCTATCGAGCTCAATTAAGTCTCCCCGAGTTATTTGTGTATGGTTTAAGGCCCTTTTTACTATAAATTTTACTAACCCGTAATGACTAATTACATTAGTAGGGTCTTTGGCTTTTGGGGTCCTTCCAGTATCCTCAATAAATAGTTTGAATAGTATTTTCCCAAAAAGGCCACTATCCTGGTTTGGTATCCAGATAAAAACAATGCCACTCACTAGATCGTAACCTAAGTGAACAAGTCGGCTCGTGATGAGACCTCTTGTCCTTTGATCTTAAATACCAAAGGCCATTGCCCTAGTGTGGTATCCATAGTGGGAATGTCACTTATGTTAATCTCTTATGATCGTGGTAGGTTGGCTCATGATGAGTCTCCTATCCTTTGTGGGAGAATTTTATTTTCTTTGTTTATATTTAATTATTATTTCCTATTTTTTTTTTTTTAGGCTTTATTAAGGGAGGCTCATCTACTCCTTAAGAGTATGTGATGGTGTAAGAAGTGTAAGAATGACAAGAAAAAATGTTCCTTAGAATCCTTATTATGATGTGAAGGCAAATTATCATTCAAGTATATGTATATATATAGGGGAAAGAAACAAATTACGGTGGTTAAGGATTATGAACAATATTAAGATAATTTAGAAAAATCAATCCATAAACTATTTGATAAGGTATGCTATATAGTCCACAAAAAAAATGAAAAATCGTTACTATGATAACTAGAAGTGACGTTGTTGAAAATTAGTTAGTGAAGTTCATACCCAAAGGAATGGCTAAATGCCTCAGGAGTAGTCATAAAAACAACACGTGTTGGTAAAACAATCGTGACTTTCAAGGGAAAGGAACAACAACAAGAACAACCACAAAAAGGAACAACCGCAAAAAGGAACAACATATTTTTCTTTCGAATGAACAATGCTACTCAAAAGAAAGGAACAAAAATCATGACAAAGGGAAAGACAACTGTTACATTCGAATGAACGATGATACCCACAACAAGGAACGACAATCACAACAAAGGCACCGACAGTTGTTACATTCAAATGAATGACACTACCTGCAAAGGGAACATCAATTGAAACAAAGAGAATGACAATTGTTATGTTCGAATGAACAACACTACCTACAAAGGGAATAATAATTGCATCAAAGGGAACGACAGTTGTTACATTTGAATGAACGACACTACCCACAAAGGGAACAACAATCACAATAAAGGGAACGATGACTGTTACGTTCAGGAAAAATGGCGTTGATGTTCAAATTCAACCATCTAATTAAGTAATTGGATACATCCCGCGTAAATGTTTAGCGAATATATGATTGATTAGTTATCAACTAAATTCATTTAATTTTACGGGTAGGTTTATTCATTGATCGCGGTATTGGATGGTTTGCAGCGTCATGCATTCATTTTCTATTTATTACAATTGCACATTCTTTTAGTGTAATCACCCGACTTTTTTCTGCGGAACATGACATATTCATATCCTGTGTAAAACAAGGTTTATATTCGATGGATTTTTCAAAGTGAGATAGGAGAAATTTGAAGTTTGAATAAGGAACAAAAAATACTGCTAATTATATTCATTACAATCATCTTTTCGAGTTTTTATTCTTCAAAGCTCTTTATAGTGACTTTCCTAGAAAGTAAAAACCTAAAAACTCAATCAAATATTTAAAGAAAACTATATACAATATGTATAGTGCTGGAAAGACAACAATTTCATGGAACTGAAGCTGTTGGGTTACCTTCCCAGCTAGCTAAAATCTGAAAACTAGGATCATTACTTACTTCTCAGCAAAATGATTCTTTTGAAAGCGGCTGATGGTAGAGTCGTAGTCGATGTCCATTTACTAGAAAAGGAGAACCAGAACCGTCAATGGTAATTAAAGTGACAGTTCCATTACCATGAAATTCATTGATTTCATATGGTCTTAGCCACCTTGTCTGCAATTTCCCAAGAAAATCTTAAAATCTGGAATCATAGAGAAGAGCCCAATCACCTTTCTGAAAGGATTTATTCTTGATATTCTTATCATGCCAACTATCTCTCTGTTGTTGAATAAAATTTGTGCATTGAAGAGAGAAAAAGTGTTTCAGCTAACTCATTGAGATATTGTAAGAGTTGTATGTGTGCTTCGGTCAGATCCAGTCCATTTCGTGGGCCATTCTTAGAGTCTTGATCTCAAATTCAATTGGAAAGATAGGTTCTTTTCCAAAGACTAGGTAATAAGGAGACTAGACAGTAGTGTTAATCCATGTTGTGCGATAGGCCCACAAGGCATTTGGAAGCTTGACTGCCCAATTTTGATGGTTTTTCGAAATTGTTTTTTTCAATATTGCTTCCAAGACTTTATTGGTACTTTCCACTTGTCCATTTTCCTGTGAGTGGTATGGGGAGTTAACCCTTTGTCAATGATTACTTCCTTGGGTAATCCATAGCATAAAAATAGTTCAAAGAAAAATTTAATGACTTCTTCCTTAGTTGCGTTTGGCAAGGCCACTGCTTCTACCCACTTGGTCATATAGTCTGTTGCAACTAGTATTTAAGCTTTCTGTTTTTATTTTGGGTTGAAGGGACCAACGAAATCTAGTGCCCATATTTTGAAAGGTTATGCCACCACTTATGGTTGTAGGGGAATTTCATCAGCTTGTCCTGGTCGGCCCATCCTTTGACAGTTGTCACAAGCCTGGACATACTTCTTTGCATATTTGAATATTGAGGGCCAATAATAGCCCATCTGTAAAACCTTACTCCCAGTTCTGTGGTCTGCAAAATTTCCACCACAGGTCTCATCGTGAGACTCCTTCAAGACATCGAGAATTTCATCATCTCTAATACATCTTCGGATATGAATATCAGACCCTATGTGGAAAAGATATTGACCAATCCAGGTAAACTGTGCATTGTGTTTAACGATTAAGTTCCTTTCTTTTGATGATAGGTGTGCTAGTAATTTCCCAGCTGCCAAATAATTATCCACATCCACATACCAAGGAGTCTTAATAGTCACAGTGAACAAGTGTTCATCTGGAAGTTGGTCTTTGACTGTCAAAGACTTATCTGTTTTCGGTAGACGAGACAAGGAATTTGCAACAAAATTCTCTCTTCCCTGCAGATCCTTAATGATGATGTTGAATTCCTGCAATGGCAACAACCACCAAGTAACCCATCCATTAGTAATTGGTTTGTTGGATAAATATCTAATAGTAGAGTGATTAGTATAAAAAATTACTGGATAGCCTGTTATATAGTGGCGAAATTTATTAATAGCATGTATAAAAGATAAAAATTCTTTTTTTTGTTACTGTGTAATTCAATTCAACAGGAGTAAGATTTTTGCTAATAAAATAAATAGCATAAAGTTTGTCGTCTTTTTCCTATCCAAGGAAAATGCCTATAGCAATATCTGATGCATCTGAAGATATGTGAAATGGTAGCTTCCATTTCGGTCCTCTCAACACTGGTGCTATTGAAACTAAGCTTTTGAGCTGTACAAATGCAACATCAAACTTATCAGACCACTAAAATTCCACATTACCAATTAAATCATGTAAAGGTGCAACTATTCTTGAAAAACTTTCTACAAATCTACAGTAATATCCTGCACAACCAAGGAAACTACGTACCTCAGTTTGTGGACGAGGTGTAGGAAAATTAAGGATTACCTCTATTTTTGTTGGATCTACCTTGATTCCATCTGCAGAGACATAGTGTCCTAGTACCACACCTTTAGTCATCATCATATGACATTTCTCATGACTCAAACATAGCCTAGTAGCAATGCATCGTTCCAGTACTTTTTCCAGATTGCTTAAAGCTTGATCAAAGTCAGTACCATAAGGGGTAAAATCATCCATGTAAACTTCAAGTCCTTCATTAATTAAATAAAAAAATATGCTTAAAATAGATCTCTGGAATGTAGCTGGAGCATTACATAATCCAAAGGGAAATACTCGATATGCGAAGGTACCCTAGGGACATGTAAATGTAGTTTTATCCTGGTCTTCTGGAGTAATCTGAATCTGATTATAACCGCTGAAGCCATCTAGGAAGGAGAAAAATTGCTTCCCTTCTAAAGTATCAAGGACCTGATCAATAAAAGGTAAGGGAAAGTGGTACTTATGGGTATATTTATTGAGTTCTCTGTAGTCTACATAGATTCACCACTTCCCATTCTTTTTAGGGATGATTACTAGTGGAGAGACCCACCGACTGTCTGAAATGGGATATATGAAATCTACATCCAATAGTTTCTGTAATTCTTCTTTAACAACGTCCCTGAGATGAGGATTCAATCTTCATTGGGGATGTCGGATGGGTCAGACATCTTTTTCAATATAGATATGATGTATACATAGTTGGGGATCAATTCCCTTCATGTCGGAATACTCCCAAGAAAAACCCTATTGATATTTAGAAAGGATTTGAATTAATTTTTGTTGTTTTTGCT
>SNQJ01S0149164.1:8065-23447 GCA_010110895.2 Picea sitchensis
ACAGAGAGAGATCATTGTGGATTGGGGATTCGAGAGGACATGAACTCTCGACAACGGGATTTACGAAACCCCAAACCCTGACATTGAGTCGGGGAAAATTGCGGTCATGTGCAAAAAGTCGTGTAGGTGAAAGGAGGACTTGTGGACTGGGTCAGATTTGCACAATGATTCCTGAGGGAATCCAAGGAGCCACTAAAGGCTCAGCAGAAGGGGATTTGATCGATCCTGTGAGCGGGCGTGTGGAGGTGGAGCGCACCTGCATCATATTTCTTATTGGGATTTTTATATTTTCTATACACACTAACTTTTCTACGTTGTTTTTAGATATATAGACAATGCCCCCAAAATGTCGACCTCCATAGAGTTATTTGCCAAGTACTAGCAGAAATGCTCCTTTACAGGGTGATGAACTTCGAGATCAGAATATTGAAGCTGTTGATCAAGTTATTAATGATGATATGGGTGGAGATAACATTAGTGATTCAAATCAGGAAGATGAGATACATAGATTGATCCAAGACACATTTGCTCCAATGGATGAGGACAACCAGGATGATAATCATGATGTTGATCCTCTACTCGAGAAGTCACGCCAACCTCTTTATGAAGGCTCAACAACAAATATTTTATCTGCTATATTGTTGTTGGTGAACTTGAATATTTTGAATGGTTTATCAAACACATGCCTCACACAAATACTAAGTTATTTAATTTGTTAATTATTTATGCCTACATGTTCACAAATACTTAAAAGGTTCAATTTTTTCCTATATTGCTATTGTTTTCTAATTTTTAAATTAGTATATTGGATGAGATATTGATGATTAATATTGTTTATATTGACTTATTGTTTATAATTTTGTATATTGTTAGGTGAAGTTCTATTACCGATGTCAAATTTTTTGCCACGCACATATCAAGAAATATCCATGATTATGAAAGAAATTGGAATGGACTATCAGGCTATTGATGCATGTCCTAATGATCATATCATATATTATGGACAATATGCATTAGAAAATGAATGCCCACAATGTCCAATAAGTATATATCGAACTGATAAAGCGTCAAAGAAGGTGCCTCGCAAATTTCTTCGTTATATTCCGATAATTCCACATTTCCATCGGTTGTTCAGGTGCCAAAGTATAGAACAGTTTATGGATTTCCATGCAAAGAAAAAAAGTCGATACAATGTTCTTTGAATTCCTACAGATGGTTCTGCATTGAACTACATTGAAGAAAAGTGGCCAATTTTTAAAGAAGAACCTCGTAATGTTAGACTTTTATTAGCAGTTGATGGTGTCAATCCATTTGGAGAGCTTCGTTCTACGTACTCAATGTGGCCTATTTTTTTTATAAACAATAACCTTCCTCCTTGGATGTTGATCAAGAGAGAGCACACAATGTTGGCAATGATTGTTTCAGGTATTTAATTATCTTTTATTTTCTTTAAAGTATGAAAAAATATTTCATTTATTGTTTCATGCATGGTAATTATTTATTTTATATATAACGACATCTAGATAAGTATAATAAATCAAACAATATGTTGAACCAATTAGGTAGGTACCAAGTTAAAGATATGAACGTATATATTGAGCATGTTATCGATGAGTTTTTGAAGTTGTGGGTTGGCATCACTATGTATGACATCTCTAGACCGATAGGGCAAAAACGATTTCAATTCCATGGAATACTATCATGGATAATTCATGATGCTCCCGGGTTACCACATTTTTGTGGTATATTGTTACTTTATTTTGTGATTTAATATTATATATATTTATTGAAAATATCATGCATTATTTTAAATTGTAACTCTAATTTGACACTACATTAATTCATATATCTTGTGGGTCTTCAAACAAAGGGTAAATTTGCATGCCCAGTTTGTGGTTCGAGGATAAAATCTCATCGTTCAAGGAGTTTAGGAAAGGAAGTGTTTGACGAGTATAGGCACTTTCTGCCTAAGAACCATAGTTATCGAACTACTAACAAAGAAAATTTCAATGGTAAAGAAGAAAATGGAAAAAAACCATGAAGAATGACACCTCGTTGTTAGTGTCTGCACCTACTAATTCTTGTTTCTGGATAATGAGTTGGAGTCGATGGAACAAGACTCATCACAAGAGGGCCTTGATGTATCCCTTATCAATGACACGAAATAAATAACAGATTTTGAGGGTGAAACAGAGTATGAATACAGGTTGAAACAAACACGAGGAAGGCCAACATAGTAAGAATGGACAATTGCATATGGTCGACTCAATAGAGGGCACGTGTGAACTTCTCTTGAACATATGAAGGACATGACTAAGGACTTGGCAACACTGACTCAAAGATGACCCAAGATATGACCTTGTAGCAATTCGAATGAGAGACAAATGGATTTCCCAACTCGGATTCAAATGACGAATGGGGGGTGTCGTGTTCAAGAGCGATACTTACTGCCATTAATACGAATACGAAAACACATCCCTTTCCCAAAGTTTCCCTCACCATTTCTGCGAGTACCTCTTTATTTTTACGCAAGCTTGAGGAGGATAACATATGCTTGTTGATGTAATCTCATCCTTCAGATGAGTCCCTTGGAGTATATTTAACGAACCCTAGGAAGGAGTGGTTCGGTCCCATTGCAGGTCTTTCGATGTTTGTTTAACGAGTCCAAGGATAGAAAACTCGTGGGTTTTTCATGTTTTGAGAGTCTGAAAAACACTTAAAGAGGACTCTCTCAGTTCCTTTTTCGTAAAATAGTTTGACGGGATTGAAAAAGTGATAAACTATTGCCCATTGAACGTTTTATTCAAATAAATTTACAAGCATGAACAGAACAAGGTCGCTCAGCCATCTTTTCATTTTTAAGGAGCATGAAAAGAGCTTAAAGGATACTCCTTTTCGTTCGTCGTTTTCGTGTTACCATGACGAGTATGAAAAGATGAGAAAAGTATACTCAGTTACGTTCTCATGTATTTTCGAGAGGGAGAACGAACAAATACTGAGCTCGAGGTCTTTCTAGAAAACCCTAAAAAGTAGTCATATATGCGAGAAAAATAAAAAGAACACCCACACCCCATCGTTCAGACTTCGAAGTGGCTATATCTGCAAAAAACCATGCTCATAAGGCTATTAGGGTATTAGGTTTTGTAGACAAAATATATAAAAAAATCAATAAAAAAAATAGTAAAAAGTGAATAAATAGAGGTAAAAAGGGATTTTTACCAATTCATAGTGATTTTGCCAAAAACTTGTCCAATATACCTCATTTTCCCCCAAATTTCTTCGCTCGACTGCGGGAAGCACAAGTGATCATTCAACGAACCATTTCAGCCAACGAGATAAGCTCTCATTCTTTCAACTTTTCCATGGTTTATTTTTAGTTTTTATTGGCATTTTTTAGGGTTTTAGGTCCATTTTAGGGCCACACCATGCGCTCAAGCATTCTCGCAGGTGGGCCTTGCGGGACCCATGAGAATCTAGGATTCTAAGCAGGTGGCCTTTAGGGAACCTGCGAGAATATTGCACTGTGCTAAAGGGGCACCTGCGGGGGCCAAAAAATGAATTTTAAAGTTGACTCTTGCCAAATAAAAATTATACCAAAGTTTGAAACAAGTTGTTGACCCTTCTCTCATGTCTCTTGTGCAGGTGTTTGACCATCACAATGTTGGAGTAGCGAGAAAGAGAACATGAGGAGGAGGATTCCATTGCCTGGAATGACTCGAGTACTGTCACTGCCCTCCGGGACTGTGGGCTCTTGAAATTCTTCAGGATTCTAGACATGAGGACCCAACTCAGATTGTTCGAATACCTAGTCCATATGTGGGACATGGACCAATTGTTGTTTCACGTGGGAGTCCACACGCTGACCTTATATATCGAGGATATCTATTTTCTAAAAGGGTTATCACAGCATGGATACCATGCTACTTTGACCAGAGGTAGTGGTGGTGGCCTCCCCATGAGTGAGTATTGTCATTGGCATTGTGTTCCTGAGGCAGAAAGGAGCAAGGGTAAGGTTGTTATTTGGGGGGTCCAGGACTTGACCCTATGGACCATCTTGTTCACTATTTCACGTATGGTTGGGAGTGCGACTCCACACATGGCTTTGCAGAGCTACTTCCAATATGCCATAGAGTGTACAGATCCTCGAGTCTTCAACTGGTCTGATGTAGTTCTCCATAGTATGAAAAGACAATTGACGAAGTGTTGAAAGGGTGACTTGAAGAAGTTTGGGTACGGATCACTTTTGGTGTCATTCTTCCTCGAGAGGGTCCCACTGCTGCGATTGCAGGTTGATTGGGGTTTACTAGCCCCAGAGGATCCGAGGATGCTGAGGTGGTGCAACCTTATGCCTCGTCACATAGTCGGGCCTATAATCAAGTACAATGATTCATTTTTTGACTGGTTAAGGCCCTAGATGCTGATGATTGACGACTACACATACGCTGGTTTGGATTTTCGAGGGGATCCAGATTTGGCCCTACTTGAGGATGCTCAGTGGGGTGACCTAGGTAAGAAGTAAACATTTTTTCTTTTTTAGATGTTTTTGCAAGTTTTATCATATGAAATGTTTTTATGTTTGTCCAAGAACTAATCAAAAAATCTCTTTTTGATGACACAAATGTGGGGCCATATCGACCTCCAGGGACATATCCTATTCAACGACGAGGAGAGGCGGCTCCAGTGGCAAGATGGGATGCTGAAGACTATGAGGCAGTGGAGAAAAACTTGGAGGGGTTGACCACAGACATCCTGGATATTTCTATCGGAGAGATCCCTAGACGTTAACAGCGCCATACTATGGGTGTGTCAGAGTCTATCAGTCGACTGCTTCGTAGGGTAGCCCGAGCAGTTGTGTGTTATCATGAGAATCATACATGATGTTATTTTGTAGAAGCTATGGACTTCGTATTTTGAGATTTAGGTCCTTGGACAAAAACTTTTTGTAAAAACTTTTGATCGTTATATACATATATATGGCTTCTACCGGCTTATTTTGTATTGTGTGATCCATGTGATGTGTGATTGGTTTATAAATGGCCCAAATGTCTGTCTAACACATAGTTAGCTAATGCATCAATCAATGTATTTAGACATCTAGGAATGTGTTGATACTCAATATAATCAAAATAACGTTCCAAGAGGTGAATTTGTAAATATACCTGTAATAAAGTAGGACTTCGAATAGCATAGACATTACTTAGTTGTAGTACTACTAGCTGCAAATCGAGTCATACAACTAGGTGGTGAATACTAAGTGAAATAGCATCAATCAAAAATTCGATGACGACACTATATTCTGTAATATTATTGGTCGCACAACCAAGGCACACACCTTGTAGACTGATAAGTTTGTTTGTAGGGGCGTAAATTGCCCATGTAGCAGAAGCAAGGTTCTGAGTACTACGGCTAGTGCCATCAGTGAAGCTAATGTGGGGTAGCAAAGACTCCGACATCTAGAAACCAAGCACAATGTAACATAAGAAGTCGAGGGCAGAGACCAAATCATGAAAAAGCATACTACAGTAACACACACAAAGTATGATACAATAAAATACAAGAACTCATGCACCAGTGATCTTAGGCATAGTACTTCTTTAAGTACAACCCATTTCTAGGTTCACTCAAAGGGATACTGTTGTATTCCACTAACTCGTAACCTCCTTTCTCCAAAACTCGTTTAACGATATAAGGACCTCGCCACATAGCTTCGAATTTTCCTTCTCCTAGCATATCCTGATCTTATTCGTAAAGGAGAACCAGATCACCTTCGGAGAAAACGCGAGGCTTGACATGTTTGTCATATTGGGCTTTGACATGTTTCTTCTGGGCTTCTATGACTAGGGTGGTGTCGCGACGAGTTTCGTCTAATCGCATGAGATACAACAGACGTTCTTCTTCGGCAGAAGTGTTTGGGAGAAGTTCGACAGCTAGTTTTAGGGAGGGTATCTCACATTCAATCGACAGGATGGATTCTAGACCATAGACTAACTAGAATGGTGTAAACCCAATAGCAGACTTAACAGATGTCCGATAAGCCCACAATGCTGAAAACAACATCATGTGCCAACTCGTTTTGTGAATCCCTATCATTCGTCGAAGCATGGTAATGAGGACCTTGTTAATTGCTTTGACTTGGCCATTGGCTTGTGGGTAATAGGGTGTTGAGTTTTCATGGCGAAGACCCAACTTTTCAGTGAGTTCGGACATCATGAAGTTTCTAAAGTGGCTACCATGATCAATAATGATAGCCTGAGGAACACCAAAATGAGTTATGATGTGATTGAATATGAATAATGTTGCAATCTTTCCGGTATTGTCGAATGTTGGCATCGCCTTGGCCCATTTCGTAAAATAATCTATGACTACAATAATGTATCCATGCTCCCTGACCGTGTGAGGGTGACATGTCATGAAATCGATACCCCATTTCACAAAAGGACGAGCGGAGACCACAGGGTGTGATTGTATTTTATTGTTTTAGGTTTGGTAAGCATGGCACTTTTGGACGGAAATTATACAATCGTTGACTAAAGAAGGCCAAAAATACCCTACTCGCAAGATCTTCTGGGAAGTAGCATACCCAAACATATGACCACCACAGGCTCCAAAATGGCATTCATATACGGATTTCTTGGCTTCATCAAACATGAGGCAGCATCGAAAAACGAAGTCAATTCCACGATGATAAAGAGTATCACCGAGGATAATATACTGACGGGCTTGGTAGCATATTCGACTACGGTCAATACTAGAAAAATTGGGCTAGAAAGTCTGGGTTTGGAGATATATGATGATATCTCTGTACCAAAGATCATTGGAACTAATCAGGAAAATGGATTCATCGGGTAATGAATCAGCTGTTACATTTTCCATCTTAGAGCAGGGAAGGTTGCATATCAACTCGGCAAACACTAAGTATTTCTTGGACTTAGCGCGTTCAAATTCCAAGTCAAACTCCTGGAGTATCACAATCCATTTGGATTATTTGCCCCCTAGCAATTGGCGTGTAAGAATGTGCTGCATAGGGTTGCAGTTAGAAATTACAGTAGTCTTGCGAGAGAGGATATAGTGTTGGAAATGTTGAACAGCTTGGACGGTTGCCAAGGCCAGTTTTTCAACAAGTAAATAATTGGTTTCAGTAGTCGTGAGACTCCGACTCAAGTAATAAATGACATGTTCGTCATGAGAATCATCCTCCTAGATGAGAACCATAGCGATGGTATAGTCTAAGGCTGTGAGGTAAAGGAAATAATCCTGACTATAATCAGGTGGGGAGAGTAGTGGGGTACGTGTCAAAGACAGTTTCAAGGCTTCAAAATCTTTGTTGGCAATGGTAGCCCATATGAACTTAGAACCCTTCTTGAGCAGTTGCGTAAATCCAAGGGTTATCTCAGCATAGTTTGGGATGAAACGAAAAAGAAAGTTTTCCTTCCCTTGCAAACTTTGTAACTGGCGAAGCGAGGAAGGAGGAGGGAGATTGATAATCACCTCAACCTTCAAAGGATCTACCCTGATCCCTTGATGTGAAACAATAAAGCCTAGAATTCAGTCGGATTTTACACAGAAAACACATTTGTAACGATTCAAGCGTATATGGTAAAACCGACATCAAAGGAAATTGGCACGGAGATGTATTGGATGATCTACATGGTGCATGGAATGAGTGGGTAAGTCATCGAGATATGGCTGCACAATGTTCTTGATATCATGGAAGGCATAAGACATAGCATGCTGAAAAGTTGCACCGCCATTCTTTAAACTGAAATGAAGTTTCCAATAGGAAAAAGTGCCCTAAGGACAAATAAAAGTGGTCTTGTGTTGGTCCGAGGGAACGATATTGATTTGATTATATCCAGAGAAACCATCCATCAGAGAGAAGATTTCACTTCCGGCACAATCGTCGACGATCTGGTCAACAAAGGGGGTAGGAAAGTTGTCTTTAGGACAAGCTTTGTTTATGTCCCTATAATAAATGCACACATGGATTGTGCCTTGTTTCTTGTTGATTGGGATAAGATTGGAAACCCAGTCAGTTAGAGCCACAAGGTAAATAAAGTCGGCTTTGAGAAGTTTCTCGACTTCAATCTTGATAATGGCTGCTTTACGTGGGTGGACTGGACAAAGTATTTGTCGGACGGGTTTAGTGTCTGGGTATGTCTTAATCTCATGTATCACAATGTCGGGGTCAATACCTAGCATTTCTTCATAGCTCCAGGAAAATATGTCATGAAATTCTTTGAAAATAGACTTGTAGGTGACAATTTCATTAGGGGAACACGAAGCTCCGATATACACATTTTTGACAATTCCAGGTTTTATGGATATGTCGAGGGGGGTGGTGGGTGAGAAATTACTTAAGTTCCCTTCATAGAATAGATCATGTGTAGACTCGATAATGGTAGAAATGACGACAATGGTCGAAGGGGTCGAGATCCATTGATAACCCTCGATGGTGTGTTGTTCCAGGAAGAGGATGGAATGATGATGTCCATCGTCCCAAGGGGTATCTTCCATGGAAATAACAAACATAATCATCTCATCCATGGGGAAAATGACGTAGAAAGGAACTGGAGATAAATCACCAAGAGAGGGGGTAGCAGGGGTTGCCAATTGAATGGCTTGATAAGCGGATTCAATCAGACTCAAAGGCATTTTTTTTCCATAACGAAGATGATCATCGGGGTTGGTTACCATCCATGGGTCGTAAGACACAGGGGTTCTATGAATAGAGGTGGAGATCATGTTGATCGAGCCGATAGATGGATGTGGAACATCGGGTGGTGGGATGGGGAAAGTACCCATTAACGAGGAATCTTTAAGAAGACCCACACCGACGTTCTTATATCTGGGGGAGTTTTTGCAATGAATGGTGCGTTGCCCGTACGTGCATCGGAGTGAAAGAAGGATAATTGGTCGACGGTGACTACCTTTCCTTGATGTGGGAAACGCATGACATGGAAAAGAGTCGACACAACTACACGCATGGAATCAATCCAGCTATGGCCAAGTAGAAGGTTGCAATCGAGAGGAGCGTCAAAGACCTCCACTTCAACTTGGACCATTTTGCCTTCTAACGTAATAGGCAATGAAGGGAGGACACCATAAGGCTTAAAACCAAAGCCATTGAAGGCTTTGAGCGTGTTGTGGGATTCAATCGAGGAGAGCCGATGGCTTTCCAACAAGTAATATACATGACACACATCGATGCACCCTCGTCAATAACTATTCTACAAATGTTTTTTTCGGAGACATTAACTTGTATTTGGAATCCGAGTTGAGGGGGTAACCTTGGAATGTGATCTTCCAAGTCAAAAATTATTAAATTCATATCCGTAGGGTCGATTCCACCAATAGATTTCAAAAGTGTCTTCCGTTGTATAGGACAACTCTGAAGGACATCGAGGGATGACATTGTGGACGGTGCTTGGGCCAGATCTTCGACAATACTGTAGTTCTGGGCAGCACGTGCATGGGGATTGAAAGCCAATTTTTGAACAACACCCTTTGGAGGAGGGCGAAGAACTGTATCTAGGCTCGGTCATTCGAGATGAAGAGGACCATTGGTAGGTAGAGTCATGGGAGATGGTTGGACCAACGAAGGAGGTATCGCATCAACCTTCTCTTTGGAGGAAGAATAATCTTTGGCTCAAGTGGTAAGTGTGATGTCATTCTTCTTTGAATCGCCTGTACACATTAAGACATAGGATGTATTGGAGGGGGAAGGTTGGTCATGAATGACCAATTGGGCCTGTTTTTGAGAAGGGAAGGGTTGTGCCAATATGGTCGGAGCAGGGGGTTTCATGGTCCCTTGAAGGAACTTAGTAACCTCAGCTCATTGTGGACAATCCTTAGTGTAGTGATCATCACCACAAATAAGACAAGGGTATCGGAGTTTGCGGTTATCCCCATGATCAACATGTGGTGTTTTGGATTTCTCAGTTTGCGAATTATTTTTATCCTCCTTGTTCTTACCCTTTCCTTTTCTAGATTTTTTTTTTCCGGCGAGGGTAGATTGAACAGAATTTACCTCAGAAGTCTTGTCGGTGGGAGGGGTAGGAGACGAAGCATTTTGAACATTAGAAGAAATGGGTTTGTGGTTGTTGCTAGAGGTTTGGATGGAATGAGATTGGGCATGGAAAGTGCCAATCACACCGTCGGCTGCATGAGAAGCAGCAAGAGTAGTTGAAGTAGCGAAAGTAGAAGGACGAGGCGCATCACGGAGTAAGTCGTAAAGAGTACCTGTTTGTGAGTAAACGAGGTCAAGGTATTGAGCACGTCTAATTACCTGTTCTTCTGTGACAACTCCACCCATGGCGATGTCACGAGCGATCTCGTTCACAAATGATTTCGTGAACCACTCTGCCAGCAACTAATTGAGAAGTTCGAGTTTGATGAGACGTCGTCTCTGTCGCCACTCATGAATGTGATCAGAGATATGAGTGGCTTTGTTTTGTTTGAAAGAACTCAAAATCTCGGTTCATGTTTTGTAGCGGATCGGTAACTAGTAGTGGGTGAGGAAATCCATAGCGAGGGTGTTGAAGTCGGCGAAGAAGCCTCGTGGTAATTCTATATACCACTTCGCGGCGGAACCCATGAGGGTTCGCTGAAAAAGGCATAAACGAATAGAGTCATCTATCAAGGAGTTGGATGAGAACCAAAGGTGAAAATTCATTACATGATTGTTCAGGTCCTCTCCTGGTTTACCATCGAATTTAGGGATGTCAGAAGGTAGTTTGTTCGGTATGGCGGGCCATTGAAGAGAGTTAAGGATTGGATCATTTAAGATCCTCGACAGATCCGAGAGGTCCAAAGTGGATAAGAAAGGTAATTGTCTATTCACATGCGGGTACTGGTGACTTTGGGGAGGGAGTCTCGTCGGTAAACTAGTGGGACCATAAGCAGTCTGCATATAATGAGAAGATCTGGGTAGATTCGGTGGTTGGTGTGGAGGCAAGTAATTCATAGGGTTGTACTCTTGGACAAGGGCGTGGGGTTGAGCATTCGAGCCCCAAATAGGATTAGACATGCCTGGATATGGTTGGCCTTTACTAGGGGGTATGACGGAGCTAGCTTGAGGCTGTTTCCCCCCAGTCGATTGAGGATTATGTTGTATAAGATAATTCCAATACTGGGCCAAGGATGGAGGTATGTTTTTTCCGTAGGATGGGGTTGGTGGGAGTTCCCTCCAATCAGGGGTTGCGTCCCAATTGGGATTTGTCCTACAAAGGGGGGTTGAGTTTGGCCTCCTTGGTGAAATTGTCCACTAACAGGGATCTGGTAATTAGGTGTGAAAGATGAAATGGTGCCACTAGGATCAGTGCCTCCAATAGAGGATGGAAGAGTTCCTCTGAAAGGGGGTGGAGGATGTTCCGAAATGAAACCAGGAAGATGGTGCCCAGAAGGACACCAGGAGTTCTGGATGTGATTTGTGTAGGAGCGGGAATAGAAGCATTCAATACATGATATTCAAGTGGAATTGCTAGGGTGACTCTAGGCGAAAGCGGTGTGCCAATGGGGGCTTGGCTAGCCACAGTAATCCCAGTGTGAGGACTCATAGTATCTGGGACCTTTATGTAATGGACCATCTGTAGAGGGAGAGTCAAGATGTGGTCATCTCGTGGAGCATCTGTACCAGGAAAATAATATGCAGTAGTAAAAGGTACTGCATCTGGATCAGATGTTTTGGGTAGCTCAGGTGCGACAGTGATATCAATGCATGTCCCTAAGCCAAAGAGATCCCGTCTAAAAATGTCAATAGTCCAAAAAGGATCTTGACCCTCAGGTCCTATGAAAGGTCCAGTTGGTGACCCAGAAGACTGAACAACTAGATCTCCAGAAGAATTCACTCGAACAACACATCTCCGGAAGAATTCACTCAAACAACACATCTCTCAGAGTCGGTGGGAAGTTGAAAGTCCTCTCGAGAATTGGTAATTCTGAACCGTTCTAACAAGTTAGTTCTTTCCACTTGCGGAATGGCGACGTCTTGGACTTCACTCTATTGAGGGGAGCCCTCTAGTGGGTTGGTAGGCAAGGGTTGAGAACCTTCCAGATAGGCCTTGCATTCTACATGAACGGTGTGGAGGGTCAATCGTGATAGAGTTAGAATCTTACAAAATAAATTCTATGGTCAACTTGGGTAAACAAACAACACACGCTAGTAAAATATAGGAAGAAAAACCAAGCAAACAAGACCTTCCAATTCTGAAGTCACTAGTTGGTGATGAAATCCAACATCGTGACGACGAGACAAGAAGGGGTTGGGCTAGGGTGGAAACATTACATTGACGACCTACTTAATGGACTTACACCCTGGTGCAAGCTCCCACACATAATCGTGGGTATACCCTCCAAGGAGCCCGAGTGATTTTGGCCAACAACGATTCTAGGTACCGTGAAGACTTGCCCCTTCACAATCACCTTGTGTAAGACCCTAAGAAGGTAGGCTACTAAGATTACCACCAACAACAATAATGCCTGGGGGAGAAGTCGACAGTATAATCCACACGCAAGGGTAGGGTATCTAGCCCGAAATCAGCTTGAGAGGATTCCACTCATCATTGTGGGTATACCTTCAAGTGACCCCCGTAATACATGCAATCTCTACACCGATATCAACAAAGCAGGGTGAGTAACTCTGTCAATCTCAATGCAACCTCAGGTTTGACCCTTGTGTGAGAAGGGATTCCTAGGAAAAAAATGTTGCAAATGGAATTTGACACTCTTTATCACAAGATACTATTGTGTGTTTTGTTCTTTATAGAGTGTGTCTCATTGCCTATTCCAAAGCTCTAGCCTAGCTAATGATGGTGTAAAAGAGCCCTAGAAAAAGTTACTAGATAAATTTTAAAATTGCGCAATATTATTAAAGGTTGTTGTTACTCAAAAGGAGACAGAAATGAAACTGATGTTGTGTGAGACTCTAACCCAACAATGCATAAATAGGAATGAATGATACAAAAAAAAAAATTGATGAATTCTATTTACAGGAGGGAAAGAGGAGTTTTCTAGAACAACGTGAACTATGATGTATGATCTTCTCGTAAATGCAATATCAAACAATCATGAACAATGCAAATTCTCTATTTGTTCTTTTTCAGTACTTGAATGCCAATATTTTTGAATAAAAAGTTGCTTAAAAAAGAAAATGTCTTTAATTTTGTTAGAAACCAAACAACAGGGGTGGAACTAAAAAAACAAGCAACCAACGAAAAAAAAATACACAACAAACACCCAAACTAGTATTTCAATGAAGACAAAAATAACAAACTGACAAGACCAGTCTCTTCAAATGCACATGGGTAACAATTTTACAAGTAATAAGCAATTGAAAAGGACAATTAATCTCAAATTTTAAACCAATCACAGGCTCTCAACCCAACAATCACTCAGATTTCAAAACCGGAGATTATATCCTTATCAAGAAAAGGTCAAGAGGTAAAAATTGAGAAAATTTGATCAAGAAGAGCTTTCAATTTCCGGAAACTAATCATTCACGAGAGTTGAAGTCAAGAAAAATTCAATCACTGGTCAGAGAAGTTCTTCCTAGACAAATAAACAAATTTGGGCATCTGAGGACACAAAAGATTTAATCCAAAAAATTTGCAAGTGGGTTCACAGGTTGGCAGTGGGGTACAGTGCGAGAATCAAGGATTCTCACAGGCTAGACATAGGCAGAGTGTGAGAAGTTCACATTGAACTGAATAGCAAGGTGCAAACTTTAGTGGTTCTCGCAGGCTATAGAAGGGTGCAGTGCGAGAAGGCCTGAAATCAAGCAAATTTGGAAAAAAAAAGATAAAAAAATTTAAGGAACTTCTGGATCCAGGGAGTCTATAAGGGTCTCCTCAAGACTCAGAGATTGATGGGAATGAAAAATGGTAAGTTAAGAGAAAATGGCCAAGGAAAAACCACCAAAAATGGGTTGTATCCCTAGTGGAGTCACCAATTTTGTTATCGGACAAATCGGTAGGTGCAGACACTAACAGATCTCCCTAGATCCACCTAGATCTAGAACAAAATAAGACAGGACATGATTATTTCCCTAAGTTGTAATCATTGAATCTACTACTAAGAAGGGACGAGTGACATACCTTTATATCGCTTCCTTAGGTATCTGTTATTCTCACTTCACTCCGGTTCTCTTGTGGAATCAAGTACAAGACAACACAAACCAACCAAAGTGAAGATAGCAAAGTATATTCAATGCCAACCTATGCATATGATCAAGGAGTTACACAATAAAGTAAGAGTGACTTTATGGGAAAGGGACATGCCACTGTATCATATTAAATGAAAGTAGAAGATACAACCTGATCGCCTTGATGTTGCAAGTTTCCTTTCAGTGACCCTTGGTTCCAACACACACACTTTCTCTGTACTTGCATGAAGAAGATCCAATACCTCTTGATAGACCAAATAGAGTCTTCAAGCTTCTGTCCAAGCAGGGTTCTTCACACAATTCTTTCACCAATTCTTCATTCAATATTGCTTAACCTTTTCCATGAGAAACCTTTCAATATATAGGAGAAGGAGAGATGGTTAAATGGATAAGGATGATCCCACCAAATCTGAGAAGTCAATAGAATGAAAACCATGTGAATGCCAACTCATTTTCTAGAAGATTCCCTTCTAGAACCTTCAGGACCTCTTCTCCTTTCCAAGCTTAAAAACAGGTTCGCACCCTATCTATGGAGCAGTCTGCGAACAGTTCGCACCCTAAGTGTCGGTGGCCTACTAGAATGAGGGATTTTCGCACCCTAGACCATAGGCAGCCTACAAACTCATCTTAAAAATATGTTTTTGGAAGAAGGCAGGAGCCACTTTTCTCAAGAAAAAAGTCCTTGTTGGGAGCATGAATATGTCACTGTTGAGACATCACCACAATGACCAAAATCATGTGTAACACTCGAATATGGAAGTTGGATTATATTATAAATAGTTAAGGTACACAAATTATTTATGTATGACATATTATATAAATCTTTTGTTAATTTCATTAGTATTAATTTCATTTTGTCCCATTAATTAGTGTTAATTTCAATTTGTTGATGTTTCATGATTGTCGTTAAGGCACAAATGGGCTTCCACGAGGAATGAAAATTTACCTGATGAAATTCAGTATATTTCCATACTATGAGAATCTATAAATAGTTCATCTATTTGATACAATGCATATCGGGGAGAACATAACATAATTGTTATGGCGAATATTAGATGGAAGGATGATCCGGATTATTTTCGGCACGAAATGAGAGCGGAGATATAATAAAGAAATGCACAGAGATATCGCGTATATCCAGTAATATAACAGAATTATATCAGAGATGCAACCATAAACACAGAGATACAGTAATACATGATTTCTATTAATGACAGAAATGTA
>SNQJ01S0149166.1:0-23452 GCA_010110895.2 Picea sitchensis
TTGACGTCAACATCCATCATGATGACCCCATCCTTCCATGTCAGATAATAATGTCAGCAGTATGGATGATGATGTGGCCCCTATTGACTTGCCATCTTTGACCGCAACTTTGACTGTGAATATCTTTCAATCCGTAACTTAGTTTGATGAGTTGTTTGCATCATTAGAAATATTGAGACACACTCTTCACGATCATTCCATTTTCATTGAGTTTTTGGAAATTTGATTTTTTTCCCTTTCTTTGCCTACTGGAGCATTCTGAGCATTATGAGTTGCCTCTGTGAGTTCTGAATTGTTCTTAGCCTTCTATGGATCCTTTTTGGATCACTCCTTCCCACTGAGAGCTTTTTGGACCACCAAAAGCTTTCATCAATCAACAAGTAAGTGAGGGGATTTCTCCCTCACTCTTTCCTTCTCGATCTACCATGCCTTGCTGGGTTGTGTACCCTTTAGGTGTACTCGGAGATAAGTAATTTCATTCCTGCGTGAAGTCCTCATTCTTCGATCTAGGGTGACATATTCCTCCATCTGCTCCTTGACTGCTTGGATGACCTGTTGAATCCTCTGAATGAACTTGTGGGCTGCATCTCTCTCCCTGACATCTTTCCCATACATAAAGTCCAAGGGGATATTAGGTAAACACCCAAGACAAGTCTCAACTGGAGAATCCTGAGTGAAAGAATACATGACTTGATTTGTTAAGAACCAAATACCAATATGGCATAGAAAAACCTCAGAAAAAGTACTCAACGCCTTGAAAAAGAGATAATTTCAGATAATAAGCCTCTTTCAGGGGGCAACCTCCTTTTACCCCACTTAAATGTTCAAGTACAAGATGATTCAAAATGAAAATGTCTCCTTGTTATATATAGGAGACTAGGAGGTATAATTACAGCTAATGGCCTAAAGCCGACATAAATAAAATAACATTACTAATATAATATGCCCCAATTAAGGGACTTGATTAAGGGTAATGAGCCAATATTAGCAGGGCTTAACATGCCTACAGCAGGATGATGGTATCTCAATGCTTGAAGTAACTTCGGTGCTGTATAAAATACTCATCTTTCTAAGTGGAATCTTCAGCCGATGGTTTCTTCCATTTAATGAGATACTCGAAATGGATCTATTCCTCGGTGGTGAATTCTTATTAATGCGGTGATGGCTTCAGGGTTCAATATGATTTTTCCTTCCTAAGTCAAGTTCTAGAAATATAGTTTGAGCCGAGATCTTGTCACCTATAACCTTCCTTTAAGCATGAAACATGAAGCGGGTGTACTTCATTGAAATTGCCGAGGCTGACTCTAATTTGTATGCTAGGTACCAATATTTTGCAACGAAAAAGCACCTTATAAGGGCCATGGTACTTTGGTGATAATTTATTATCCTTCTTGGCTTTACTTGGGGACATGTCTGTTTGTATGGTTGTGGTAATAAAACACCCAATCCCCTACTTCAAAACTACTTTCACTCCGATGTTGATCTGCTTGTTGTTTTCATGCGATTACGTGCCATGGTCAGGTTGTCCTTAAGATTTGGAGAACTTGTTGTTGTTGATTCTGGTGTGATCTTGCTTTGCTTGAACCTTAGATTTTCTTTTAGAGAATAAGTGATGGAAGGAGAATGGTATCCATAAAGTTCCATAAAATGGTGCCATTTTGTTCTTGTTGATATGAAAGGAAGTGTTATACCACCATTCCACCAAGGGTAACCATTTGAACCATTGTGTTTTGTTTATGTTGAGGAGACAAAACAAAGGTAGCCTTCAAACATTTGTTCACTATCTGGTTTGTCCATCGGTCTGAGGATGATAGGATGAACCCTTATGAAGGCCAATTGAGTACCGAAAAAAAGAAAATAATTCTATCAAAAATGTCCGATTGAATATGGGATCACAGTCACTTACAATAATCTTTGGGCTTCCATGTAGCTTTTAGACTGTCTCCATGAATGTGGTGGAAGCTACTGCTTGAAGGTGAGAGAGTGCACAAAGGGTATGCGTGCAGTGGATCTAACAATCACCATGATGACACTCTTTCCGCGCAAGACTTAGTAACCACGGCATTCTGGAAATCCATGGAAACCTCCTCCCAATGTGACTTGGGATGGATAATGGTTGTAAAAGACACCGGGGTCTTAATTGTTTCCACCTTATTTGTTGGCACACCAAACGTGCAACAAACCTTTGAACATTAGTTTTAGGCCATCCCAAAAACCGCTAACCCTGACTCTATGGTGGGTTTTCAAAATCCCGAGTGCCCTCCTATTTGGAGGTGTACAATTCCAATAGTACCTTTGTTTGAGTTGGGATTTCTTTATATAAATATAGCGATATTTGTACCATAGTGAATCATTTTTCCATGTAAATGTGTCGAATGCTGCTTTGGAATCTTGCTACAATAACTTTTGAATGAGAGTTCACACTTTTTCTTCATTCTTCCGTTCATCCCTTGCTTCTATTATTATCCAATCGGGTTGGATGCTCGAGATAGCACAAAAGAGAATCCCCAACATCTTCATCATTTCTTGAGAGTACATACTTGCAACATTTGCTTCCCTTTTTATAAATAATTTCAAAATCCTTAATATCTTGGTTACCATTTTGTTGTTCTTAGAGATGAGTCTTTGTTCAGAAATTATTTAAGACTATCATGATGCGATTTTGACCTTGAAGTTCCTACCTATTATGTCAGGATGTCATTTCTTCAATGCATGTGGTATTGCCTGTTTCCTTCTCATAAATGGGTTTGTGAAGTCCTTTCCCTTGGTGAATTAGAGCTTTCAAAGCTAAGGGCCTTCCCCTTCTTGCATTAGGGCCGGCACCAATTCCAAATTTCAGAGGGGCATCATTCCTGATAAAGGTTTGTGAAGTGCAGATTGGTCAAGAAAGGATCTTTACACATCACCTCTTTATGTTGTTCAAAGGATTTAGTTGCATCTGGAGTCCACGAAAATGCATACTTCTTGGTTAGTGTCATTAAATGTGTTGATTTCAACATAGTTCGAACAAACTTGCGATAGTAACACAATCAGAGCAAAAATCCTCTAAGATTCTTTATGTTTTGGGAATCAACCAGTCCATTATGGATTTATTCTTGTTAGGGTCTACCTCGACGCCTTCATGAGATACAATATGACCCAAATACTCTACCTCCTTTAATCCAAAGAAACATTTGGATGGTTTGGCATATAGTTGTTGCTCGCTTTAGTAGTTTGTAGAACCTTGTCAACATGTAGCACATGATCCTCCCAAGACTTACTATAGATTAGTATATCATCAAAAATACTAACACAAAATTTTAGGAAGGAAGGGCTTGAAAATGGAATTGATCAACCATTGGAATGTGGAAGATGCATTTGTAAAGGCCAAAAGGCATGATAAAAATTCATAATGGCCTTGATGAGTTTGAATGTTGTTTTTGGGATATCTTCTTCCTTCATTATGATCTGATGATACCACGAGCGAGGAACCAATTTTGTGAAATAGATTTGTTCATGTAGTTCATCCTTGTTCATCAATGATGGGAATTGGAAGCTTATCTTTAATAGTGAGCTTGCTGAGCTCTATGTCACGGACACATGCACTTAATGAGCTATCTTTCTTGAATACCATTACCACGAGTTAGCGGTAAAAACTATGGCTAGGTCCTAATGGCCTGCGACCTCTAACATTTCCCTATTTCAACCATGCGCTCAATTTCACTCTGCAGGTGTAAGGGTATCTATATGGCCTTATGTTAGGAGGAACACTCTCAGGGAATTAGGTGAATTTCATGATCATGATTTGAGTCGGTGGAAGTGCTGAACATCGCTGAATACTTTTGAATTCTTATCAATGATCGCTTTGGAGATATTGAGGGAATAGATGGATTAGATGTTTGAACATCTAGTGAGCATAGTTGTGCAATAGCATGTGATGCCTTTTTCAATAATTTTGTCTTGGTTAGAGATTATCACCTTACCAGGGTTTCCTGTGATACCTCTTAACTCAATTTCTTTTCCTTCAATGAAAATTTCATGAAAAGCTCTTGAAACTTAAAAGCCATTTGTTGTTCCTCATGATTGTAACAATTGGATTCCCTGGTAAAACATATGCACCACCACACATGGGTTTAGCAATCATTGGATATTCATTACATATTCCCCATAGTAAGATTTATCTTATTGCATTTTCTCGAGCAAATGATAGTTCCTCCATCTGCGATCATTACTTGAAACTCACGGCATTGGATGCTCTAGAAACAATTGAGATCTTTGGCTAATTTATTGTGAAGGAAATTATGAGTACTACCAAAATCCAATTAGGACTATTACCTTTTCTTTTTAGGTGTATCCTTTGATTTTGAGGGTTTGAGGAATGCTAAATCCAGCCAATGCATTACCGTCTCGTCGGTCAACTCTTAGGGCAATTATACAGTTTTCATCTTGAGATGGTTCTTGTTCTTGTTTACTTCTTCCTCTTCACAATCATATTAGGAACTAATTTCTTCTCACCACACTTATGTCCCTTACTATACTTAAACGTCACAATTAAACCCACTAAACCTTTTGCTTTCTTTCCTCCAATTGTTGAGGTGTCAACCTTGTAGGTTGAGGTGTTTAGAAGAAGGAGCATTGTTCTCTCTATAGATGTTGGGATTGGTCCTTCCCCAGTAGCCTTAGCCATATTTTTTACTTTCAACATTTCTTGCCACCTTAAATGCATTCTCAATGATTTGGGTTCCAAAGCCGAACCTCACATGTTGAATGTTATCCTTTAAAGAAGTTCCTTTAGATACATCAATCAAGTGCTCATCACGGAATATCGGTTACCTTTATATTCAATCTTTGGAAGTTCTCAATGTGCTTTCGATGAATAGAACCCTTTGCTTGAGATTTATCAATTGTCTAAAGAAAGTGTGTTCCTTGTATCCTCATAGTGTGTTATCATTTCTTCCATGAAAATTGTCCAAGTAATGAGTGATTTCTTGAGAACAAAGCCATCAATACCATACAAATTGATTAGGTTCATCTATAAAGAAACAATTACATTTACCCTTTTGTGTATGGTAATACATTATGGAATCAAAGAATTGCTCCATCGAAGTATCCATGTGATTGGGTCCTTGCCATCAAACTTCCTCATATCAATCTTAGGAGCGTGGTTGGTCTTCAAACCAAACTTGGAGTTTCTCATTCTTGATTCACCTTCCTTGTGTCCTCATCATGAATTTCATGAATGCATTTTCACTTTCAAGTGTCTTCTACGTTATGAAATTTTCAATGCTTCCATGATCTCCCCTTTTAAACCATCCATCTTAGTATCCAACTTAGCTTCCATTGAATCCATCTTAGTATCCAACTTGGCTTCCATTGAATCCATCTTCTTTTGTGAGTTGTTTATGTCCCTATGCCACCTTCATCAAGAAGAGTCCAAGTAGGATTTTCACGGAGCTTGGTTGAATAATAAGTTCGCTTTTGGTGGCATGTTGTGAAGTATCACCACAGACCTTGATTTTGAGGTGGTTACTAGACAATATTTCTTACATTGTATCTCCCAAAGATTCAGACCTTCGAGGTATGAAACTTTCTTTTATGTAGTTCTCTAATATTTCTTCTCTCCATTTCCATAGGTATGATCAAAATTGGATGTGCCAAGTGGAATTTATGGTAACCACAACTTGCCGATTTTTGTCCTTTCGAGGAGATATCAATTGTATAGCGTGCCACACACAAAATAATTGATATAAAATTAGAAACTTACTTTTGAGAATACTATAGAGATGTCCACGATCCAATGAAAAATGAGTCCCACTCGAAATTTGGATACTCTAGGAGAATTTATGATTGTTTTACTGGAACATCTTCTTGAGACTAGTCGATAGGACTAGTCAGGATACCCTATATTACCATGCAGTTATCTACAAATTTAAGATGACAAAAACTAAACATTTCCTGGATACCTTACTAATTTCATTAAATACCCTCTAAAGTTTAGGGTCTGAAGCGTTCTTGAAGCGTTTTTATAAGAGAAAAATTCTTCAATGACTCATTTTACGGATGATTCCATAACCCTATCTTGTAATTTGTATCTTTGAAAGTATAAGGCCTCAGTAGATAATTTTTGAACCCAACATACCTTGATGCATCTACTAAATATCCTCAAGTTGTTTCTTTTGAAACATTGTATAAAAAGTTATAGCGAAAATGCCAAGGTGTCTCAGGATGTGATGACCCCAAGACCTTCTAATACCATATGTTAAGAACCAAATACCAATATAGCATAGAAAACCTCAAAAAAATTATAGCCTTGTAAAGACAATTTCATATAATAAGCCTCTTCCAAGGGGAAACCTCCCATACACCCCCTTAAATGTTCAAGTACAAGATGATTCAAAGATGAAAATGTCTCCTTAGTATATATAGGAGCTAGGAGTTATAATTACAACTAATGGCCTAAGATGACATAAATAAAATAACATTACTAATATAATATGCTAATTAAAGGGGTAATGAGCCAATAGTAGGGCTTAACATGATTATACATACGATGGACATATAGTAACTAATCATGCCATGACTTCAGGATGTTGGGTGCAATATCCTTGAAGTGGACCTTGTATTGTTTACCACTTTGTCTTCACATTTTGACCTATGGATGGAAATAAATGCTCCACTCCCATCATGGTTTTCCATGAGTTGCCACAAATTTGTCCAATATTCTCGTAAAAATCGAGACTCTCGACTAGAGATAATGAATGTGTACAACCCGAAATGGACCCTTACATACTAGGATAAAAAAATATCAACCTACTTTTCATACAACCTATCCACTGCTACACCTAACTATATATGACTCATACTAGACATGGGTAGTCCCCTTAAAAAATCCACTGAAAAACTTTCCCAAAGATAAGTGGAAATAGGAAGTGGTGTGTATATCCCTATACATTCAATAGTGGAATTACAAAAGTACAACACACATTCAGAGGAAAATGCCATCCCACAACAAATACCATTACAATTCCCAAATTCCCAAGTAAAAATGAAGTAAAAGATTCTTCAGTTACATGCATTTCCCTATAGTAAGGAAAGCGAGGTTTACTCAAATTGTGGAGTAAGTTGTCTTGCAAAAAAAACTTCTTCACCTACAAACCTGGAGATCCCACATACATCTTTGAAGATTTCATCAATATTATATTTTCTATCATTATTCATATGAGCTAAGGAAACATTCTCCAAAATAATAGATGTAACAGTAGGAGATCTAAAAAGCATGTTTTTTCCTTATGACATTGGTACTAGCACTAGTCTCAAACTTGCATGGTTGTTGAAGGTCGGGTAAGGTGAGCATTGGCACAATGTCTATATTTAAAGTGTCGAAGGTCTTTTGTTGGTTGCCTTCCTATTGAAAGACCTGTCTCATCTCAAGCAATTCATTCTTATGTAAAGTATCAAGAGCATTAACAACATTAGACTTATCATGGTATTCCCCTTTTACAATCATGAGTGAAAGATTCTTGTTAGTGTTTATAAATCTTTTTACTTGGCCTGAACTAACAAGTGTTGATTTGTCTTTTATGATGTGAGCTTTAATGATGTATTCCACTTCATCTTTCGTAAGATGGTATTTTTTTTTTTGGAAAAGAAGATTAGCCTTTCTATCATCTGAGGATAGGGGCTCCCTAATACAATACCAAAAACATCCAAGGGAACCACATCTAGATCCACTTCATCCATCATCTTATAAAGAGAAATAGAAAACCTCAACCTGCATTGCTTAGTGACATTTAACTTTGCTTTATCAGATACCCAATCGATGGGGTAAGGTTTCTGGTGAGGTCTTGTGGTTAATTCAAATTTCTTAACAAGTGTCTAGATATTAAATGAATTGGGAACTGGATCAAATAGTATTATTTTATCTTAGTGTGTTTTGATACAACTCTTATGTGGAATAGTGCACTTCTCCTTTTTATCATCATCATGTGATTCATTTAAAGAAATTGAACATGAATAAAATGAATTTTTACCTTGCATCCCAACTATTTTGATCCTTTCTTCATCACCTGAATAAGAACCAAGATCATGTTTACCTTTATGGTAGGTATTTTTCTTGTACCTCCAAACTGTTTTGGCCTTAACTCTGGATGTAGTTTACAAGAATGTTCACTATCATGACTAGTTTTCTCACAATGGCTGCAAGAGTGTAACACCATTTTTCCCCCAGGTTGTAAATATAGCTGAACTAGCAGGTTCATGGCAAACTAGGGGAAGTATGAATATGTGATGTAAATGGACCTGCGAGGAAGAGGTCAATGAATGTGAATAATATTTGAATTTATTGCAAGACTGTGAGAGGGGGATGTCTTGAAAAGAGACCACGATGGCGATGGGAGGCACCTGGAATGGTGGCTTTAAATTCCACCGAAACCAATACCATTTTTGGTCTTCACTGGATCGAAGATCAAGAGTGGCTTGCTAGCCCTGAAATTAATTCTTTGCAGGCCGGTAGGTTGATGTTTTGATGAGGGATGGGATGGTGAGCAGCCCACATCAGAGTAAGCCCGTCAGGCCTGATTGGCTTGAGGGTAATCGTGCCACATGCAAACCTCGCGAGAGGATAAGAGAGCGTATGGAAGGAGGTGATGGAAGGGGTAGATGCGGGGGGAACTCTGGTAGTTTTTACGCAGAGTAAGTGATCGTAGAAGGGAAGGATTGCAACCTTCGCTACTAGTCACTGGCGGAATAGAGAGACACATTCTCAGAGCATCGTGGTCTCATTTCGAGGGTGGCTAGTGGTAAAACCTTTGGGGATTCATTGAGCCCTACGGTTGGGTGGAAACGAAGCCCCTCTCATTAGATCAGCACCCACTTGGTGTTGGCCCCCGATAAGTGTTTTATATATATATTGCATCTTGAAATTCCTAGAAGCTGGTATATGCATATATATACTCATAGAACTGTCAAATTATGAATAATTTCTATGCCAATATGTTAGTGCGATGTTTGTGGTGAGAATGAATAGATATATATAGCAGGAAACCAAATGAATTGAATGGGATGGGAAACAATTGTATTTATGCTTAGATTGAACTAAGTCAGACTTCCATCCCGTTCTTGGGAATTTTCTTCCCTTATCGTCTCGAGGGATACGGTATGAGATCTCTTCAAATTTCCTCCCTAGAAAGGTTCAGAAAGGACCCAAAAAAGGGACTTGAACGCAGAAGTCTTAACCCTGTATAAAGAGGAGCGACCCTCTTAAATCCCGAAGTAACAACTTAGGGATAAGTATCGATCGAGGATGAGACCACTGTGGGAAGTGGGGTCATTCCACGATCATTAATGGGGATTAAGCGAGGGTGTTAAGTGCTTTAAACCTTTTTCCTCTATCTTGATGAATAGCGAGGAAATCAGTCTCATTAGATCCCCAGGGTCCATGAGAACACCTAGACCATTGGTTTCCGCGTCCAAATATTATTAGTAGGAAGAGCGGCGCCGGGACCCGATATGAACCGTCGAGGATCCTATCTAGGAACGGAGCATTCGTGATCTATAGGGAGATGAGCGGTTAACCTCATGAATATGGAAGCCACGAGGAGGGGCTTGAGCGCGTCCATCCAGATGAGGGGCCGGTGGTAGAGATCCGGAGATCTCATGAGCTCAATGGTTTGTCGGGTAGGAGTCCAAAGATTGGAGGTTCCAAGTAGCGAGTGGTGAAGCCACGAGACGATCCGAGCCATCCATCCAAGGAGGACAAGTGGAAGAGATCAAGGAATCTCGTTAGCTTTCGGAGGGTTAAGCGGTAGGAGTCCAAAAGTTGGACAATCCAAGTCGCGAGTTGCGAAGCCATGAGAGGATCTGAGCCATCCATAGTTGAGGGCGCCCAGCGATGTCGGAAGATCAAAGGAGTCGAGCATCAGTCGAGTTTTCGACACACGAGAAATCTTGTCCTGCAAGGGAATCGCGATCAGCGTTCGCGATAAGATCGAGAACCGTTCATTTGGAGGGCGTGTGTGATGAATCTCGGTCAGTCCAGCCATCGGAGAAAATTCCGATAGAAGAGTCGTGTGGCCCATAGATGGAAATAGTGGAGGACGGGTGTGATGCGGTCGAGTCAGGAATAGAAGCATCTTCCGGAGTTCGAGGACAAGGGAGCTTCGAGACCTTCGAGTCGAAACCCGGAGGAAATCGGGACCTTTCATATTAGAGGACGCGTGGCGGTCTGGCATGTCAGTCTTGACAAAGGAGTAAGTCCATGTTGGAGTTCATCGAGTTGGCAGGGGATCGGTGACAAGTGGTCGTGCACCTTGAAATCGCTTGATCTGAAACCTGCGATTAGTGGGAACAGCTGTCAACATGGCAGACTGAAGGAGTAGTGGGAGCTAGTTGTCAGCTTGATGGAGAATCGGCGTTTGAGAGATCAGGAGACCAACGGGTAAGTGTTTTGTAGTATTAGGATTCCCATAGCCCTGACGGGGTGAGACCAGGTGAAGTTGCGGGTTAGCGGTCCTATGGTTGAAACCTTCTCGTAGGAGAACTGTCATTGAAAGAGGTGCATCACCCGATTGAGAATTGCAGTCTTAGGGATACGGGTATTTCAACATCATAAACCCCGAAATCCAGAAGCGGAAAATGGAGCGCATAAAGACCGGTTATGTACGAGGAGAGTCGGGTGGAAGTAAATGAAGACACAATGAATCGGGGAGTTCTCATTTGTTGAAAACAACGAAAACGATTATAGGTAGTGGGCATGTTACAAGGGGTTTTCTTCCTTCTTTGTTGCATCACATCCTCTCGCCCTTCCATTTCCTTTTCCATTGAATGGTTTTTAGAGTCTTAGATATTTTCCTCAGGTCCATTCCAGATCACCCCCACTTTCAAGGTGAGTGGCTTGCACTGGGGTTCATCAAGATTGGTGGGGTTAAACAATAGTAAAGAATGATGAATATAACTATGAAATTAAGCCAATATACTTCATTAACATTTCATAGGAATCTAAAGGATGTTTAGTGCAAGTGATTATTTCTTAGAGAGGAATTCCTCTGTGAAACTTTGGACAATTTTCCCTTTACTTTTCCTTGGGTTTTCCATTCCATCATTGCTATGTGGCCTACCCTAATGGATAAAATTGCTTCCTTGTCACTTATTTAAATTCCGACCATGAGGAAATAAGTTTGCCACACTTACTTATGTCTTTAATCTTGTTCTCCCACCATACGAGAACGGTTCCTTCCAATAGGTTTGCACTTTAACTTCTCTTCATCAATATGTTACAAAATACACTTCAACTTCTCGGATCCAATTATCTATCTTTATAGGATTAGCTTCTCCATTAAACATAGGTAAAGAAAATTTTACATCAAGCTTTAATAATGGTTTCTTAAAAGAGCTTTATGGCTAGAATGAAGTAAGGAATGATGAAATTCTCGAGGAGGAAGAAGAACTCGAAGGGTGAAGATGGAATTCCGAGGGAGGATCTCCTCCAGCCCCTTTGTTTATTGAAGCATCATCATCTTCATGTGCTTCCTTTTTCTTCCTCTTCTTCAATCTGTATTTCAAGCCACACATTCATTCGACCATTTATGACATCGATAAAATACCATATGGAAGTATTTCTCTTGTTCATCACACTTGACCTCTTCTGCCATTTTCTTCCTTATGGATGCATGACCAACTTTGGGATTGAATGTCTTAAGATTTCCTTCACCCTACTTATGCTTGTCCCTAGCAAGCATTCCATCAACTGGTGGAAGAGTCAAATATGATTTCTCTGATACTAACATGATCCGGGATCTTTCATCATGACTTATAAATAATTTCATTAAATGAGCATAAATTAAGTGCACCATAAAGAGGAAAACTTTGAAAATGAAGAAACTAAACATCCCGGATATGAACCTGAAAACGATATGAGTTCATCCACGGTAGTTCGTCTCATATTTACTCTCAAATGGGTGGGCTCTTTCATTAACTTCGATGAAATATTTTGACAAAATGCATGAATTATACCTAGATTATAAAATCAAAGTACATAAATATTGCTTAGATAAAGACAGACATCCTGCTTGAATTCTTGGCATCCAATTAACCAAAATGGCTATCTCCATACTCATCCCGTTAGGCACTCTAGGCCCAAAGAAGAGTGTCTTGGTTTCGTACCCTCACTAGCTTGCAATAAAGATAGTCCTACCTCGTAAAACATGACCACATTCATGCAGTTAAATTGCTGGTGGAGAAAATCATTAAATGGTGGCGGATGAATGTTTCAATGGAGCTGTTGGTGAGTTGGTTGTCGGTGCTAAAGTGAAGGCATTATATGTGGGTGAGGTCTCGGGGTCAAACCCATAGGCCTCCCATTTTGTCTCTATGGCTATAACCTCTGCTAAATTTGGTTGGCGGATTCTAGATGTGGTGGTTGTTGTGAGATATGGCGGGACCTACTTGATTTGGCGAGAGATCTTGTCATATATATATTTTTATTTTGGTCAGGGCCCTCTCCTTGGGCGTTTGGGGTACCATGTGAAGCCAGATGGAATGGCACACATGGAATATGTTAATTGTCCCACCTGGCTACTAATGTAACCTCCACATCAATATCGTACAGGACACATGGCACCTTCTAAGTGGTGCCATATACTTCATGGCGTCACACAGGGGAGTGCCACATGGCATTTCTCTTGGTCCCACATGCTTTCTGTAAATCCTATTTATTCGGGTGACACATGGTAGCCTCTAGTGCATCCACACGACATGATAATGTCAGTAGCCATCATCCTTCCATGTTAGAGGCTGACATCAGTAGTGCAAATGATGATGTGGCCCCTATTGACTTTCCATGTTTGACCAGCAACCTTGGCCATGAATAATATCTTTCAATCCGTAACTCTATTTGACAAGTCATTTGTGTCATTAGAAAGATTAAGATGCACTCTTCACAATCATGCCATTTCACTAAGTTTTTGTAACTTTGAATGCTTTCCCTTTCTCTTCCTGCTAGATCCATTCTAGTCATTATGAGTTGCCTCTATGAGTTATGCGTTGTTATTGAACTTCTCTGGATCCTTTTTGGATCACGGAAGGTGTCTCCTTGGAATTGAATAATTTCTAGGTGAGGGTAGTGAGGTAGGGGCTTGCACAAGTTTAGGTTGAGAGGTGACTTTAGGAGGATTCTCCATTATTTCCAAAGTGGGGATGCTCTTAAATATTTCTATTTAATTTTTAAAAACAACTTTTGTTTTACATGATCATACCCGTCATCTTTGGGAACAAATTTCTAAATCTTGGACTAACTATTTGCATCCGCCCTAGTTTTATCTCCTCCATGAGTAATGATGTTGATTTTAGGTAGTTTTCCCTCAATTCCCCTTTTTAATTATAATCTTGTGAGATTATATCCTCGTTGACGAACCTAATCTTCCCATTTTGTAATCAGTTATGAGCAGTCTTTAGTTGCGCAGCCATAATTCCTACAATGAGAGAACCATGGTAATCTTGGGTGATGGAAGTATCTGGCCAAGTGACCTTATCCATTCTTGGGAGTTTAGCAACATCATTTCGACCCTCGCCTTGTTCCTCCCTCCTATGAATGCGCCTCCGACCCCACCTCTAGCCTCTTACAAGGTCAGCAGGGGTTTCATTCAGCATGAATGATGTTTGATCTAGTCTGTTTGCAAGTGCATCCAATGATATACATTGGTTTCTGGCATGGGTTGTAGTGCACATAACTCACAGTGTATTGTATTGGCCACATTCTTGTACTTTCGGCCACATTCTTGTACTTTTGGATAATGGATAGCAGCAGCATGTCCGTATTATTAGAAAATATCTCGCCAATCTCAAGCTGTTTGTGATGTTTGAGTGCCTGGGAAGGTATTATACAACCTTGGTGTATGGAATGGTGGAGTCCCAAATACTTTCACAATTCCTCTCATTGGTCTAGAAGAGGGTCCCATTCCCGGTTGGTGAAGGGTCCCATGCCCTCATGTAGCGGAGACATTCATTCTCTGAGGATGCCATGCATTGTAGCATCATGTGCACCAAATATGAGGTTGTCCTAATCTTGGTGTGGTTAATTCTTGAAACTTTTCCATTAGCATTGATATTTTTCCCTGAAGTTGTGACAAATTTTCATTTATTGACCTAGTCATCCTCGATTCCTGGATAACCTACATGGCTTCAATATTTATCGATTGTTCCAAGGCATCTATTAATGTGGCTATCTATTGTTGTGTTAAAGGAATTCTCATTAGAATTATTAATCCATTGTACCATTCCCTCTAGTGATCCTTGTGAATTGTATGTGCTAGTCTCCCAATTGCATCTTTAAATTTCTAGCCCATTAGTCGGTGATTCTCCTTCCTTTGTTGAATCTCCACTGTAGAGAGCTTGTTTCTCGGTAGGGTAGTTTTAATTCGGTGATGAACTTCAAACAAACTTGGCCAAGGGGGAGGCAGCTTGTCCCTTGCACCCCTGGTTCAATTGCCTTCATGTACCATTTAAGATCACAACCCCTCAAGGTAATATAAAACTCTACTAACTTATTTGCATCAAGGGTCCCTCTGGATCTTCAGATGGCCTCACATAAGAACGATGTTTCTCTAAGTCCTCATCCTTTACCCCGGAGATTATGGTTATTGAACAATGTCCAGTCTATCCCATTATTTCCAACCATTGTGGGTCCACTACTCCTATTAGAATGAAACCTAATGTTCTTGGTTGTGATACGCCTGGGGATCCAAATATCCTTCCATCATTTACACTTACAGAACGATTCTGACTAACTGGATACAATGGAATAGAAATAACATAAGTAGGTTGTGTAGAATTTACCACGGGTATGGAAGGAAAATGGGGAGCGTGTGATTTGGGGTTGGTTCCTTGACTTACGGTAGGAGTTTCTTTTACTGATTTAGGGGGTCTGGTTTGTTCCTCCTAGAATAGCCTTCTCTTCCTAATTCCTAATGTTTCCTGATATCAGGGCTGAATCCTCTTGATATCCACCACAAGGTCCAAGGAGGCTTGACCTTATTCATCTCCCCTTTCTTCTCCACATTCTTCTTCTCATCCATGTAGCGGGACTCCTTCCTCTACCCTTCTCTCTTACGTAATATTAGACTGGCTAGTTTTTCTTGTCTTCTTACCTTCCTCCAATCTTCCTTCTTTCCTTCATTGATATTCCTCTTCCAGTCCAATTTCTTTCTACAACACCTCGTATTGCTTCGTTTCTTTCTTTACCTTTTCATGCCACCACTTCTCAAAAATGGCATCTCTCCTTAGGCTTTCTCATTTCTTGCATTCATTTATTTATCTTCCAACATTTGTGAAAAACCCTTTCCCTTCGAGGTCACGATCCACCAAAAATCACCCTACTGGCGTGGTGTTTAGGTTTCCATATCCAGTCAAGGGGTAGTTATCATCCCTCCTCCATCAAAGGTAGCATCCGCGGAGGAATTTCCATAATGGTATCCCATGCGCCTTTCTTGAAAATTTCTTCCTTTTTATGAAAATTAGTGATTCTTAGCTGCAAATTCAATGATATATCCATCTAGAGTCATATTAACCCATAAATCGACTACTCACATGATCTGGTGATCCAAATAATGAAGTTCTACGATCTTCTCATTCCAAGTACATGTCTTCTTGATGCATTCTTGGAGTGCGAACTTCTTGGAGCCAATATATCGATGGAATAGCTCTTCCAAGAATTTGTTCAGAATATCTCATATTGGTCATTTGATCTTTCTAGGTAAAAGACATAATCTCTTGTATCCTTCTTTCTTTTTTACCTTGTAACTCTACTTCCTTCCATATAGAGGTGTCACAATTTTGTTCCCACCATTTCAGAATATCATATCTATAGATCCATGAAATCATTCTCCTCACAGGTTCCCTTTAAAACACAGGTCAGATAATGCAACCATTTTGTTGGTACAAGTGATCATGGGGGTCCTCTTATAGTTATAACAAAGGCACGAGGTAGTCTAGAGTGTTGGCATTTCATCTCCTCCAAAGAGAAAAAAGTCTCACCTGAAGCACTGTTGAGACAAGAAGAGGGTAGGGTAAGGAGAATACTTAGACGTACCTCTGAGTTATCAAGATTCACTATAGTCTTGTGCAATATAGATCAAACGTGTAACAGTTTTGAACATCTCCTAATTGGGAATAAAGAGACAAAGGATTGTTGTCATTCACAAAAGGCACATTAAGTATATCATACACAAAATATAATACATAGAAACATTCCACATACATGTGTAATACTAAATACACAAGAGATATATATTATTCAAAATTTGAGCCTACAATTATATTAACATATCAAGTTCTTCTCTTGGATCGATTCTCATACACAAGAAATTAGAGGATTCTCCTCATCATATATGAAACAATGTTATGGTCTCATGCTCCTCTACATCTAGACTGATACAAAACTTTGATACATTAATAGTTTGGTTCTTACCCAGATCTCCTAAACTTAGCTATGCTAACAGTATGGACCATTACACTAGTGACTCTCATCACAACATCAATTCTAACAACAATAACACTACTAATCAAAAACCAACAACACTAGAACCAATAACAACACTCCATCCCAACAATAATAATGATGACAATGATGATGATAACCTTTACAATCTGTCAGTCTCATATATATGTCGATCTTTAGTTTCTTTGGTTGAATTTAGATTCTCTTCTTCTTGATCTTGTTGCAACCTCTTTCATCAAAACTAATGTTTCACTTTCCTTTCACCCACTTTCTATTTATTTCCTTAGTTTGATGTCTAGCTCCTCAACAACTTGTGCAAATTCTATTCTCCAAAATGAATATGAAATATGTCACGCACAAGTTCTATTCATCAAAACAAAGGGGCCCAACAGTCATTCTCTTTTAATACCCATCAAAGGGTGGGATAGTCAACAACCACCTTAAGAATGAGATCAAATTTCTTTGGCATCTTTTCTCCCTATTCTCCTCCTTCAAACCATATTTATTTTTAAGGTCGTAGAAGTATCTATAGGAAAATTTCTCATATATATATATGCATGTAAGCGTCTTGTATTCACAATATGAGGTGTTAATATAAAAACCCTGATCCAATTGCTCTAGTGCCTCCATAGGCTGATTAGTTTGAAACTGTGGCAATAAAGGCCTAGGGATATTTAGGGTCCTACCCTGGGTCAGATTATGGTTATTACTACCTTTTTCTTAAGCTCTACTTCCTTTATTCCTACCCTCTAACTAGCTCCCATTAGATCCTCTAGGGTTTTGATTTTCTTGAGTGTTGGTAAGGAACTGTGATAGGAATCATGACATCTTTCATTTCTCATCGGCCATCTATCACTGCTAATTGACCATGGATTCCAATAGCCGCAAAATATTTTCTTCACCATGGTTCCCCATGCCTCCTTCTAGCTATAACTCTATGTAATTTACTTATGTTTCTTTTAAATTTATTTGACTCTTGAGAGGTCTGTCCTCCTTGCCCTTTTCTTCTAGGAATCAATGTAGTCATAGGTTGGAAGAATCACCTGCATCTCGATACAACTGTAATGTCCCCAACTAGGCTAGATGTATATTTTATGCTTCTTACCTAAATTATTATTTCCTCTTAAGTGAATGTGTTGTTAACTTATTATAAAATAGTTACTCAATGAGAAATATTATCAAACATATAGCAAGCATCCATTACACTGTAGAGCGGAGGATAACCATGGTATCTTATTATGGGTGGAAGTTATTAGAATAAGTACAATGATAACTAATGGTTGTAATAGCAGTTGTAAAATACTCTTAATCAACACAAACTAATGGCTACCATGAAACATCACAATCTATTACTAAAACACACGAAAAAACTTGGAATGATGCCAATCTATGAATCCCAAGTCTCTTCAATCCCTCCAGTGCTCTACTCTAGTGATGTCTGCTCTGTAGGAAACCCTCCAAACTATTCAGAACACCTGCTCTACTCTAGTGATGTCTGCTCTGTAGGAAACCCTCCAAACTATTCAGAACACCTTCACAGACCTGATCTACTACAAAACCCCAATCTACAAGGGCCATCATGGGATGTATGTGGGGCCTCACAGGACGACCCTTTCTCAACCCACGGGGATTCCTTCTTTTATGGCTGCATGAATTCCTATGATACCTGTAAATATAGAGAATTGACTCTTCATGAAACTTGTCGCAAAAACCTCATGCTAATTCATATACCTATAACTCTCTTCATAATAGAATCAAGAACCAAAAGTGACTCAAAGAAGACTCTGGATGAAGCCCCATCTTTGTCTAGATAGCATGGATATTGCACCACAAAATTTAAACCTGCAATAGAAGGGTTTTTCCCAAACCCCCAACGAAAACATTGGCTACAAGAACACTCAATAAGATATCAAATCATAATTACAAGAGGAAGGGTTTCTCCTCTATTTATCCTTCCTTTGAACCTTTTATATATTTTCCCCATTTTGACCAAATCAAAACTTTTTCCTCCAGCTCCATTTAAATATAATTATTTATTTTATTTAATGTAACTTTTAGGGTTTATCTATATTTTAACCTAGTGACACCTCCTTGAATCCCTATTTCCTTGTTTACTATAGCCTATGGGAGTCATATAGGCTATTGAGTCACCCCCCCATCATGGTCAATTGGAAGAGGACATTATATAAGAAGAACTAAATCTAATCGAGAAGAATGAGACATGGGAACTAGTTCCAATACTAAAGGAAAAAATGTGATTGGGACAAAATGGGTCTTCAGAAACAAGTTAAACAGGTAACCAAAAACAAAGCAAGAGTAGTGTGAAAAGGATATGCCCAAGTTGAAGGAATATATTTTGAGGAACCTTTGCTCCCATGGCCAGAATGGAAGCAATCATAATGTTCTTTGCTTATGCATGCTCCAAAAGGATAAAAGTGTATCAGATGGGTGTAAAATCATCTTTTCTAAATGTATAATTAGAAGAAGAAGTCTACATAGATCAACTAGAAGGGTTTCTACTGTCATAAAATGGAAACTATGTTTTCATATTGAAGAAATCTCTATATGGACTTAATCAAGATCTGAGAGCTTGGTACTCAAGATTGGACGAGTACTTACAACAACAAGGATTGAGAAGAGGAAATTCAGATATTAACCTCTACATAAAAGTGGATCAAGGCAGTATGACTATTATATAAGTGTATGTTGATGACATCATCTTTGGAAGTTATGATCATAGATTGAGTAAAATAATTTCCAAGGATATGGATAATGAATTTCAAATGTCCCTAATTGGGGAGTTGAATTTCTTCTTAGGACTCCAGATATCTCAACTAGATGAAGGTATTTTCATTTCGCAAACCAAGTACATCAAGGAAATGTTAAAGAAGTTCAAAATGGAAGATTGTAAAACTGTGAGTACTCCTATGGTTATTGGTTTGAATTTGAGAAAAGATGATGAATCTAAATAAGTGGATCAAAGAATATACATATCAATTATTGTTAGTGTTGAATGTATGGGTTGACCCAGGTTCTACCTTAGTTCTCCAACACAACCCTTTTCACCATCGGCCCTTCTGGTAAACTAGAAGGCTACACCGTGCACAAAGTGCACAATGCAGTCTCACCTGATATGGCTTATGGGTGACTGCATGATGCAGATTTATGCAATCATGGAAGGGATTGGGGATGTTCCTTTTACTTCTAATTCTACTTTAACATGTATTCTATCATAACATTCATCAAATTTACTATTTTATCCATTCAATAACATCCATTATGTATTATTAGTACTATGTGTTGTAAATAAACCATAACAAAAGCATTCATCTAACCATTCATTCATCATTAAGAATAAAATCAGCATAAATCCATTTAGACACATTGTAACCCAAGATTTTACTGTGGTTCATCCCCCCTGGGCTACGTACACAAAGATATTTTTATTTATTTCTTATTCTTCATCAAAATATCGATGCGCGCATTACATCATAGGTTTATGAATGGTGAGGATGACCAACATCGCACCAAACTTCACAACTTGTGACTTGACCCTCAGTTATGCTTCATGATTCTCCCACCCTGATACAAATCAAGCTCCACAACTCTTATCCAAAACCTAGTACTGCGACTTGAGACTCAAAAGTTCTCCAAAAGTGGTTCTTCACACACGAGTTCTAAGATAATATCATTGATCCCTCTAGCTACCTCATACATACTCTATTTATATTAAAAAATGGGTAAAAACCCTTACATTATGACTCAAAAACCCCAATTATAAGTGGACTCCACTTGCCCACTTTCCAACTGCCTTCCACATGGTTGGTCTTCGATCCAACCCTTTATTTCTTGGATTCTATGCCGGTATTCCTTCTTTTTTGAAAATCTTTTTCCTTTTCCTTTATGTCATGTTGCTTTCCCTTATTTTGTGGTGCACATTTCTCCCTTGGTTCATTCCTTAACTCTTGTCCTCACTTTTTGTGCTTAAACCAAAAATTTATTGCTCCAACAGCCCGCCAACACTAACCTCTAGCTCATCCCAAGCCACTAAAGTCGTGTGTGTCTTTTGCACTGATTTCTCCAATTCATGGAACTTCTTTTCTAGTTTATCTCCTTTTCTCTTCATCTGCATGCTCTTTTTTGTGAGGGTTTCCACAACCTATGATGTGACGTGATCCTTCAGCAGTTGTATGCTTTATGAGTGTGCATGTTCCATTATGTATTTCTTTGTTTCCATCTCTGTTATCATATCTTCTACTTGATCTTACAGGGGATCCAACTGAGCTTGTCTAGTCTGCCTTTCCTCCTGGATTGTATTCACTTCTACTTGCAGGTTTTTCATCTCCTTCATAGCCCTCAGTCTCTCTGAAATAGGAATTGTATTATGCCTTTGATTTAGATCACGGACTATGGTTTTCATCTTTTCTTCTCTTTGATCCAACTTCTAGATCCTTTCGTCCTCTCCCAGGCTTGTCCACATTTGTGTTGTTCTTTCATAGAGCTCAGCTATTTCCTTTACTTCCAGTGCCAGAAGATCATCTTGTTCTTTTTCCTTTTGTTCCCTTTTGATCTCACCTTTGGAGGGGTGGTTGGTGTCAGCTTCCCAACCAACTCTACTATCTCCTGCTTGTATCCCTCCATTTTCTGCGCTATCCTATTTATATTTTCTTTTGCACTGAGTTCTCCTGCTAGTGCATTTTGCATAATTGTTTGGAAGACTTCTTCAAGTGTTTTCTCCAATTTTTGTGCTCGTCATTTTTCTTCCTCATGTTCTATCCGTACTTCTGTAAGAAATGGATCTAGAACCTCCTTGGATTCCTTGTCTATCACCAAGTTTGTTGCATCTGTCCTGGCTCTGGATTGAACTTCTTGTGCAACGCTGACCTGTAACTGATAGAGAACTTATGTTGGTATCTTGGCCAATACCAGTTCCTTCCATTATATTTCCTTGACATGTCTTTGTTCCAAGTCCTCATCTATTCGCAACATGCCTTTAGTGAGGCTACAAATTTCACTTGCTAATGTTGTTATCTACACTGTCTCCTCCTCACTCTACGCTGATAGGTGTTGTTCTTGCTCTATTTTCTATTGTGTTGTCCCTTGGTGTTGCACCTTAGTAAATCGTATATGCTCTAATACTTTCTTTACCTCTGTCATCTCTTGCATGATCTTTTCTCTTTGTTTATGTGCATCTTCATATTCTTATACAACGTGGTCCTATACTTTCTTCGTGACTGATTCTGTGTCATCTTATGTTATGGTGTATTGGGGAATCTCCTTATGCGCCTTCATTTTCTTGTGCACCCCTCTTGTCTGTAAGATAGTTCTCTTGGGTGCCCTTGAATCTTCTTGACTTGTTGTGAGTGGGGTATCTGGTATGTCCCCTCCCGCTTGTCCCTCCTACACATAGATGTTTTCCTTCCTTTTTGTCACGCCATTAGTGGCATTTGCGTGGTCCTTATACTCTATAACATGCTTGGGAATAGTATTCTTCTTTGTTTCTATGCTCCCCCCTATTTTCTTCATGTCTCCTATGACTTCTCTTGTATTTCCTACTGCTCTTATATTTCCTGCTAGGGTACTCCTTGTTTGTGATGACCTGCTTCTGTTGGTTACTTGTCTTTTGTTGGCTGCTAGTCTTTTGTTGGCTCCACTAGAACCTTCCATTCCTCCTTCCAATATTCATTTCCCACTGCACTTCCTCTATTGTGATGAAATATATCATCTACAACCACTCCTTCTATGGATCCCTCTTTGCTTGGATCCACATATTGTGTCTTGAGTCTTTAAAGTTGGTTATCTGTTTACACTCCTCCACCACCTTTGGTGGGATCCTCCAAGTTTCTTCCACCTTCTCTTGTATATATTCAAGGTATGTAACAAATATGATGGAATTTACCTGTATTTCCCTTGAAACAATTGTGTGCCACAATGTTTCATACTGTGTTGCATGACACTTTTTGGTTCTCTGACAGAATATGTTGTATTTGGGGTGTTTCCATCCCACTAATGCAATCAATATGATTATCCAGGAGTAATGAAACTTCTTTCCTAATTCCTAGGCATATTTTCAATCATGTAGAAAAGAATTTAGCAAGTATGGGATCCATCTCAATACAGTTCCCTTCGCGCACTACGCAGCTACTACTATTACCCCTACTGACACCTCTTCTTTGTGCCACTTCCTGAGTAATTTACAGGCCATAAGTTTGGTTGCTAACCTTATCACAGGTTCAATTATTCTATTGATAATGGCCCCCCTAGATCCTCTCTTTGTTCCATAGTTCTTCTTCATCTCTTCTGCCAAGGTGTTGTGGGTGGGAATCCCTCCTACGGAATTAGCATTTAAGGGCTCTAATAATGCATGCATAAAATGACCGTTTCAAAGGCCTCAACTCTTTCCTATTCTCCTAACACAAAACCCCACATTCATGCAATACAAATGTGTAAATGAGATTCGATAACTCTACCTTAAGTCCTTCATTTGATGTTGATCCCTTTGCTTTCACTCGCTCTTTGATTGCAAGCCTCCTCCCAAAGTTGACTTGCATTCACACATGAACAAACAAAAAGTTGCGAGCATACATTTCATATACTAATTGTTGGGTTAGTTGTGACAATATCATAAAATAAATATTCAACTTGAACACATGATATGGCGGGATGGGAAAAGCATTCCTTTTCGTATTAATCTTCACAAGAGTAAAATTTACAATATGTGGCGGGCACTGCTCCTCGAACATGGTCCTGGGCTCCTCTTCAAAATGCACCAACTACTCAACCTCACAATGCAATTGCAGGAAATTGGAGCAAAAGAGGGATAAATTTGGGCAGAGTTTCGATACTCTTCTTCCTCCTTTCAAATGGGACCCCTATCCCTTATTTTATAGGCTAGAAGGAGCTAGGTATTTGGTCGAGTGACTGGCCATGCATGGTCGAAAGGTTTAGTTGACTTACCCAAAACTGTGTGTTCCGTCAGCAACT
>SNQJ01S0149167.1:0-23452 GCA_010110895.2 Picea sitchensis
TGTTCCCATTTTGGACTATGCCTTTTCCAATGATTTTGGTTGAATCATCATTTTCGAAGGAGACTGATCCATCTCTTTCCTTTCGTAATGTAAGAAAATTGTCTCTATAACCCATCATGTTCTTTGAACATCCATTGTCAACATAACAACCATGTTTCTTCTGCTTAACTTGTAGAGCGATTGTGCATTCTTCATTGCTATATCGATCTTGCTTTCTTATCCATGTCATTTTCTGAGGTTCTTGTCTGTGACTGTTGTTATTTTGTTGAGTTTCTTTAGGAGGGACTGTCATTCTACAATCTTTGGCCACATGTCCAAAATTGTTACATTTGTAACACTCCACTTCAGTGCTCAAAGATTCAAACCTGTTGTAACTTCTTCTCTGTGTTTCACTAGGTATTATTGAATAACCCCTTTGTGTATGACTCTCAAAGTTGTTATTGTTCCTGTTGTTATCTCTGCAATTCATAGCTTTATGTCCAAAATTATTACATGCATAACATAAACCAAAAGATATTGTTTGATACCTGGGAGTTGAGGATATTTTGAAGGGAGGTTCTTTTATGAATTCTTCTTATTCTTGAATCCTATATGTTGGTTGTTGATTATGAAATCTGACTCTTCTCGGTGGAGGAGTATCCCTGTAATCTTCCTTCTATATCCTTCTATTCCCTTTGATTGTTTGTGCATAAATTTTTGGATATGTTTCTTACTTTGTTAGTTTGGAGCTTGATCCCTTTTTTGTCTGATTGTATCCAAGTTCGGTCTTGTCAAGATGAGATTTTTGACTACTGATAATGTCATCCAAAATTTTTGATCTATTTTGCATATTTTTCTTTTGAATATCCTTTCTTAGTGTGACAATCTCTGCTTCCAAGTTTCCAATGATTTTGTCCTTTTCTTCTATCTTTTCTTTGAGTGCTTCTTCAATTCTTTTATCTTCTTCTATTTGAACCTTCAATTTTGTGATCATTTTTTCTAGTTCTCAAGTGTCTTTTTTCTTGTCTAGTTCTACTTGTAGTTTCTTGTTTTTCTTCTTTTCTCTTCTGATAACTTCTATGGCACACATTAATTCTTCTCGATATTCAACTTCTGCCTCTTCAATTTCTTCTTCGACTTCTTCATATTCTTCTTCAGCTTCTTCATATTCCTCTTCATAGTCTTCTTTGTCAGAGTCTTTTAGTGCCATGAATAAAACTCTTCCTGTCTAACTGTCACTGACTTCATCTTCATCTGATGATGAGACATCTTCTTTGGTGCATAAGATTTTCTTAAAAACTTTCCTTGTAGTTCTTCTTCCTTTATATGAGTGTTTTCATTTTGAGTAACCCTCATCATTTCTCTTTTTCTTATGAGGACATTTGTTAGAAAAATGACCAATACATCACAATTAAAACAAATTAAAGGAATCTTACCTCTATACCTATCGTTGGTTCCCTTGTTCATTCTTTTGACGAAGTTGGCCACTTCTTCATCATCTTCCGAGACGTCACTGTTGCTGCTATATTCTTCTTGTTGCTTTTTATTTTGCTTTGATCTTTTGGATGCTTTGAAGGCTTCTTCTTTTACATCTGGATTTTCATGTTTAGTTATCATTTCATATGCTGTGAAGATTCCATGAAGTTTGTCCATGCTTATTGAGTTTAGATCCAATCTTTCTTCTAGTGATGATATCTTAGGGTTAAATCTCACAGGAAGAGATCTTAGTACCTTTTGAACAATTACAGATTATTCAATTTCTTCTCCCATCCTATGATTGCATTCACTATTTCATCAAGTCATAAGACGTAGGATGCAATATTCTCATCTTCCTTCATTTTTAGTTGTTCGAACTAACCTATGTAAGTTTGAATCTTTGTTGCTTTGACTTTTGTATCTCCTTCATAAATATTTCGAAGCTTGCCCCAAATCTCTTTAGCGGATTTACAATGTGCAGCTTTGGTGAATACCGTATCACTGAGACCATTCAAAAGTGCATTTTTGGCTTTGGAATTATTCTCATCGAGTTTCAATGCTTTGTCATTTGTTGGTGGAACTGCTAGTGCTATGTATCCATCTACAATTGATTGCCAAAATTGAAATCCTTGTGCCTGTATATATGTCTTCATACTTATGGTCCAAACAACATACTTTTGTCCATCAAACTGTGGTATTCATTTTTTATACAAGTTGGTACTCTCCATGATCTACCTTTCAGTGGTTAAACTGATTTCTAAAGGAACCTGCTCTGATACCAATTGTTGGATTAATGAGAGGGGGGGTGAATCCGTAATAGCGTAATTATAATCCCTTTTCTCCAAATAATCCAAGTGTTATATCAATGTAGAATTATTATCCAATAATGAGCAATAAGAAATGAACAATCACAGACATACACAGTACACCAGTGTTTTACGTGGAAACCCAAATTGAGAGAAAACCACATAATTTTTTTTCTTATATGTCTTGAAGAATTACATTCATTGGAAGCACCAAATTCCTTTGTTTTCCAGCTGCAATTGGAAGGAGGCTCCAATCCCCTAGTTTCTCAGGCTTCAACTTGAGGTAAGATCCAACTCCCCAATTCTATGGCTACAACTAGAAGGAGGCTACAACCCTCCATGTTCTCTGGCTACAATCGGAAGGTGGCTACAACCACATGTCCTTGCCCAGTCCAACCACCCCGAAGTAGAAGTAGAATGATGGAACCATTGTCACACTATCACTATGAGATATGCCACTACAAACCTATACCAATAAACCTTAACCATGCATCAACCATGCATCAACCTGTAATCAACATGTACCATAAACAAGTGCAACAACCATGCACCAACCTGTAACATAAACAAGTGCATCAAACAAGCACCAACATGTACCAAACAATCTGTAATTAACTTGTACCATAAACAAGTGCAACCAACCATGTACCAAGTATGTACCACTCATGTGTCAAGTACTCATCAAATATGACTCATTAATATGTACCAACATCATCAACTATACACCTCATGTATGTGCCAACTCAACAACTACTTGTTTCAACCATGTACCCAACTTGTACCTCAACCAAAAGCCCTCATCAATTTCATCATCCAAATATGATTTGTAAATTTGTAATAGACCTGGTGTATATGATCACATACCTGCAAACCTTCCTTAACTTTAAACAACAAGTGACTAGCATTTTCATCAAACTTTTCTTTAGTCTCACATGACTAGTTTTGGATAAGTCAACAAACCTAACTTGGAATAATCATAATTTTGTACCTATAATGAATAAATCTATGAAAATGATACCCAATGTTATTCAGTGTGTTTTATGCAATTCCTACAGGTGTCACTACTTGGAACCTCTCATAAAATGATTTATAGCAAAAATGGCACACCTTGCTGAATTCTGGCTTATTCTAGAGAGATACATTGTAGAGCGTGCCCCACATGGAATATTTTTTGAATCGATCTGAAATTGTTACAAAAAATACCAAATAATTTAATCTAACCAATACATTTGGTCTTACTTAATTTGGATCTATTATAAAGAAATTATCACATTTTTACCCGAAACACCTGTTTTTGACTAGTTTTAGGACTAGCCACAAGCCCTATTTTCCATGGAGTGTAAATTCAAAAATACAACGACCCACAAGTTGAATATTTTAACATAGATACTTGGATATGTTTCCTCAATGGAATATAAATTTCATGGTCTGAATCATTCTAGGAAAAACGTTATTGCGAAAATGGTGAGATGACCTGTAAATAACATACCTTAGAAAGTATCATCAAAAGAATTTATCCTTCCTTGAATTCCGACCTTCTTTTCTTCACCTTCCCTTAGAAATTAGGATTAGATATCCTTTGGTTACCTCAGAAACCTATAGGTATTCAATATGCTCAAGTGTGTCTAAAATGAGAGAGTCTTGCCTCTTATTTATACTCTCCAAGTAGCTTCCTTAAAAACATCTTCTAGGTCACTTTGCCCACTTTCCTTATTTTAGGGTTAACCCACTTCTAATTTCTCCATTAAATTTATTAATTAAATAATTTATTTTGTATTCACTTTGAATTATAGTACACTCATCACTTCACTTTATTATTTACCTTCTAAAATATCTTAAACCACTTTGACTACTTCGACCTTTTCGGGCTTCTAGATGACATAAGAGGGTCCTCCAACTTTGTAAGGCCATAACTCTCAAACCGTGAGGAGTTATGTGACGTTACACATAACACCAGAAATGGAATGAAATGTACCATCCATATAGAATAGTATTACCTTCAAATGTGTGAAAACTCATACCATTATCCATTAAACAAACTTGGGTCCATTACCCAAACCTGGGTTCTCCAACTTCTCATGGCCATAACTCTCTAACCGTGAGGAGTTATGTGAAGTTCCACATACCACTAGAAATGACATGAAAAATACTATCCATATAATATAGTTTCACTGACCTTCATCTTATTATTCCATAAATAATCATGGGTTCTCTAACCATACTTCTGGGATAACTCAATCCGCAAAGCATCTTCCCGTGAGGACTTTCACCATAAGAGGACCACTTTGGAGTTCATCCATATGTACTTCTTATCAACCATGAAAATACAATAATGAGTCATATTTGCATCAAACAAACTTGGTTCCATTACCCAAACCTTTGTGCTACTGGGCTTTCTTCAAGGGTTGACATCAATGACAACCAACCTTAATCAACAATCTACCCCTTTGGCATTGATGGCAAAACTATGATGCAATGCTGAAGTCATATCACTCATGCTCCCCCATGAACCATGCCTCTATTCTATGCATCTCTATGACCATTGATCCCCCTATAATCATGCCTCGATCCTCTGCATTTGATAAATCTATCCCCCTTTGTCATCAATGGCAAAGGTATCTTTTCATTCGGGGATACTCCACCTAACTGAACTGCCCTCTTTATGGGAGTTACTCATGTTCATATAAGACATATAAGATAAGCATTAAAAAGAATTCATTTTGGAGTAGAAATAACTCCGAGTCTCTAGTGAAGATACACAAAGGCTTCCCGTAGAAGTGGTTTTGTAAAGATGTCTTCCACTTGTTCTTTTGTGCCCACATACTCAACTCCGATGTTTCTTTTTTGCAACCTGTTCCCATAAAAAGTGATACTTGATTGGAATGTGTTTCATATTGGAGTTCATCATAGGATTCTTTGAGATACTGATGGTGCTTGTATTATTACAATAGATTGGAATGGTCTCATCATACTCAACCTGTATATCTATCAGAGTTTGTTTCATCCAAAGAACCTATGTACAACATGATGTTGCTGCAATATGATCTGTCTCGACTATAGATAAAGATACTAATGATTGTTTCTTTCTTAGCCATGATACCAAACACTCACCCAAGTAGAATGTTGATCCACTAGTGCTTCGTTGGTCATCAATACAACCTGCCCAATCTGCATCTGTGTAGGCAATAAGTGACAGATCCTTTCCTTTTGGATACCATAATCCAAACTCTTCTGTTCCTTTGAGATATCTGAAAATCCTCTTTACTGCTAATACATGTGATTCCTTTGGTACTGCTTGAAATCGTTCCACTTGTCCGAATGCCTGCATTACATCTGGTCTGGATGTTGTCACATATAGTAGGCTGCCAATCATTGACTTGTATTTCCTTTGATCTATAGACTTTGAATCATCATCTTTGCTCAACTTGCAACTGGTTTGGATGGGAGTGATAACTGGTTTGCAATCTTCCATTCCAAACCTCTTTAGCATTTCTCTGATGAGATTTTTGACTGCTGATAATGTCATCCAAAATTTTTGAGCTATTTTGCATATTTTTCTTTTGAATATCCTTTCTTAGTGTGACAATCTCTGCTTCCAAGTTTCCAATGATCCTGTCCTTTTCTTCTAGTTTTTCTTTGAGTGCTTCCTCAATTCTTTTATCTTCTTCTATTTGAACCTTCAATTTTTTGATCATTTGTTCTAGTTCTCGAGTGTTGTTTTTCTTGTCTAGTTCTACTTGTAGTTTCTTGTTTTTCTTATTTTCTCTTCTAATAACTTCTATGGCACACATTAATTCTTCTCGATAGTCAACTTCTACCTCTTCAATTTCTTCTTCAACTTGTTCATATTCTTCTTCAGCTTCTTCATATTTTTCTTCGGAGTCTTCTTTGTCAGAGTATTTTACTGCCATGAATAGAACTCTTCCTATCTCACTGTCACTGACTTCATCTTCATCTGATGATGAGATGTCGTCTTTGGTGCATACGATTTTCTTAAAAACTTTCTTTGTAGTTCTTCTGCCTTTATATGATTGTTTTCCTTTTGAGTAACCTTCATCATTTCTCTTTTTCTTATGAGGAAATTTGTTAGAAAAATGACCAATACCATCACAATTAAAACAAATTAAAGGAAGCTTACCTCTATACCTACCGTTGGTTCCCTTGTTTAGTATTTTGACGAAGTTGGCCACTTCTTCATCATATTCCGATATGTCATTGTTGTTGCTATATTCTTCTTGTTTCTTTTTATTTTTCTTTGATCTTTTGGATGCTTTGAAGGCTTCTTCTTTTACATCTAGATTTTCATGTTTAGTTCTCATTTCATATACTGTGAAGATTCCATGCAGTTCATCCATGCTTATTGAGTTTATATCCTATATTTATTCTAGTGTTGATATCTAAGGGTTAAATCTCATAGGAAAGGATCTTAGTACCTTTTGAACAATTACAGATTCTTCGATTTCTTCTCCCAATCCTATGATTGCATTCATTGTTTCATCGACTCGTAAGAAGTAGGCTGTAATATTCTCATCTTCCTTCATTTTTAGTTATTCTTACTGATCTATATAAGTTTGAAGATTTGCTTCTTTTACTTTTGTATCTCCTTCATAAATATTTTGAAGCTTGTCCCAAATCTCTTTAGCGGATTTACAATGTGCAACTTTGGTGAATATCGTATCACTGAGACCATTCAAAAGTGCATTTTTTGCTTTGGAATTATTCTCACCGAGTTTCACTTATTTTTCATTTGTTGGTGGAACTGCTGGTGTTGTATATCCATCTACAATTGATTGCCAAACTTGAAATCCTCGTTCCTGTATATATGTCTTCATCCTTATGCTCCAAAAAGCATACTTATGTCCATCAAACTGTTGTATTCCATTTTTATACAAGTTGGTACTCTCCATGATCTACCTTTTAGTGGTTAAACCGATTTATGAAGGAACCTACTCTGATACCAATTTTTGGATTACCGAGAGGGGGGTGAATCAGTAATAGCGTAATTATAATTCCTTTTCTCCAAATAATCCAAGTGTTATATTAATGTAGAATTATTATCCAATAATGAGCAATAATAAATGAACACTCACTCACATACACAATACACCAGTGTTTTACGTGGAAACCCAAATCAGGAGAAAACCACAGAATGATTTTTCTTATATGTTTTGAAGAATTACATTCATTGGAAGCACCAATTTCCTTTGTTTTCCAGCTACAACTAGAAGGAGGCTCCAACCCCCTAGTTTCTCGGGCTAAAACCCGAGGCAAGCTCCAACTCCCCAATTCTATGGATACAACCAGAAGGAGGCTACAACCCCCTATGTTCTCTGGATACAACCGGAAGGTGGCTACAACCACCTGTCCTTGCCCCGTCCAACCGCCATGAAGTAGAAGTAGAATGATGGAACCATTGTCACACTATCATTGTGAGATATACCACTGTAAACCTGTACCAATAAACCTGAACCATGCATCCACCATTCATCAACCTGTAACTCAACCTATAATCAACCTGTATCATAAACAAGTGCATCAACCATGCACCAACCTGTACCATAAACAAGTGCATCAACCATGCACCAACCTATACCAAACAATCTATAATCAACCTGTACCATAACAAAGTGAAACCAAACATGTACCAAGTATGTACCAATAATGTTTCAAGTACTCATCAACTATGACTCATCAAAATGTACCAACATCATCAACTATAAACCTGATGTATGTGCCAACTCATCAACTACTTGTCTCAACCATGTACCCAATTTGTACCTCAACCAAAATCCCTCATAAATTTCATCATCCAAATATGATTTGTAAATATGTAATACACCTGGTGTATATGATCACATACCTGCAAACCTTCCTTAACTTTAAAAAACAAGAGACTATCATTTTCATCAAACTTTTCTTTAGTCTCACATGACTAGTTTTGGATTAGTCAACAACCCTAACTTGGAATAATCATAGCTTTGTACATGTAACGACTAAAGATATGAAACTGATACACAATTGTATTCAGTGTGTTTATGCAATTCCTCTAGGTTTCACTACTTGGAACCTCTCAGAAAAGTAGTTATAGAAAAAATGACACACCTTGCTGAATTCTGGCTTATTCTAGAGAGCGACCTTGTAGAGCGTGCCCCACACAAAATATTTGTTGAATCGATATGAAACTATTACAAAAAATAATATAGACTGTATTCTAACCAAATTTTTTTGTCTTACTTAATTTGGATCTGTTATAAATAAGTTATGACGTTTTTATCCAAAACACCTATTTTTGACTAGTTTTAGGACTAGCCAGAAACCCTATTTTACACAGAGTGTAACTCCAAAAATACAACGAACCACAAGTTGATTTTTTTACCATAGATACTTGGATATGTTTCCTCAATGGAATAGAAATTTCACGGTCTGAATAATTCTAGAAAAAAATGTATTGCGAAAATGGTGAGATGACTTGTAAATAACATACCTTAGAAAGCATCATCAAAAGAATTTATCCTTCCTTGAATTCCGGCCTTATTTTCTTCACCTTCCCTTGGAAATTAGACTTAGATATCCATTGGTTACCTCAGAAACCTATAGGTATTCAATATTCTCAAGTGTGTCTAAAATGAGAGAGCCTTGCCTCTTATTTATACTCTCCAAGTAGCTTCCTTAAAAACATCTTCTAGGTCACTTTGCCCACTTTCCTTATTTGAGGGTTAATCCACTTCTAATTTATCCATTAAATTTATTATTTAAATAATTTATTTTATATTCACTTTGAATTATAGTACACTCATCACTTCACTTTATTAGTTACCTTCTAAAATCTCTTAAACCACTTTGACTACTTTGACCTTTTGGGGGTTCTAGATGACATAAGAGGGTCCTCCAACTTCGTAGGGTCATAACTCTCAAATCGTGAGGAGTTATGTGACGTTCCAAATACCAAAAGAAATGGAATGACATGTATCATCCATATATAATAGTATTACCTGAAAATACATCAAAACTCATACCATTATTCATCAAACAAACTTGGGTCCATTACCCAAACCCGGGTTCTCCAACTTCTCATGGCCATAATTCTCTAACCGGGAGGAGTTATGTGACGTTCCACATACCAAGCACTATACATATAGGATAGTTTCATGGAAAAATTCACTGACCTTCATCTCATTATTCCACAAATAATCATGGGTTCTCTAACCATACTTCTAGGATAACTCAATCCGCAAAGCGTCTTCCCGTGAGGGATTTCACCATAAGGGGATGACTTTGGAGTTCATCCATATGTACTTCTTATCAACCATGACAAGACAATAATGAGCCATATTTACATCAAACAAACTTGCCTCCATTACCCAAACCTTTGTGCTACCGGGCTTTCTTCAAGGGTTGAGATCAATGACAACCAACCTTAATCAACATACACAAGGATGGAGGAAATGCAAGCATATATGTGATAGGACCAATCCTCCCTATGATTTCAAATGGAACATAGTAGTGTTCTTCTAGATTAGAACATTTTATTAACTTCAAGGAATTGCATCTTGTTTTCACTTTCAAGAACACATGGTCACCCACTTTAAACTCTATGTGGGTTCTGCCTTTCTCTACACAAAATTTCTATATTTCTTGGGTAGCCTTTAAATTCTGCCTTATCTTCACCATATGCTCTTCTATTTCCCTAAGTAAATATGGCCCAACCACTACGTGGTCTGCTGGGTTGTCCCAACTCATTGGTGCGTTTCACTTTCTACCATAAAGTGCCTCAAATGGGCTGATATTTAGAGATGTTTGATACTCATTGTTACAAGCAAACTCAACCAAAGGTAAATGTTTTTCCCATTGCGTCAGTTTGCTTATCACATACATTATTAGAATATATTCTATCACTTGATTTAACCTCTCTTTTTGTCCATCTGACTCAGGGTGATATGTTGTGCTAAAATTCAGATTTGTCGCAAATCCTTTGAACAACCCTTTCCAAAAATTTGATGCGAACTTGGGATCTATGTCAAAAAAATTTGTCTTAGGTATACCATGCAGCCTAGAAATTTCTCTCATGTATATATCAACAATGTTGGTTTCCTTTTGAGTTGACTTCACTGGAATAAAATGGATAGATTTAATAAGCTTGTCCACCACTACCATAATAGAATCATGTTGCTTAGTAGTCCTAGGAAACTTAGTAATTAAATCCATGGTTACAACTTCCCACTTCCACTCAGGAATGGGAAAATGATGTAGCAAACCAGCTAGGTGTCTATGCTTAGCCTTGACCTTTTGGCATCCAAGGCATCTAGCAATAAAATTAGCAACCTCCATTTTCATGCATGGCCAATAGTATTGTTTTTTGACCATTGCAATTGTCTTCTAATAGATTAGCTTCCCAACATAAGGAACTTTATGCATCTCTGACAATGACATGTTTTTCAACTCTTGATCATTTGGCACATAAAATTTGCACCTGTACATGAGGATTCCATCCTATTTTAGCTCATAAGCTTTAAATTTCTATTGCAATTTACCTTGCTATACATTTACCTTTATGTCCACATAGTGTCGATCTGATTTGGAAACCTCTAAAATCATGTCACTCAAATATTGTTTGTACATTTTAATGGTTGTAACATGCATCTCATGCACCCTCCTGCTGAGTGTATCAAACACCTTTTTCTCCTTTCCTTTGATATGCTTCATATCAAATTCATACTCACTGAGGAATTCTAGCCACCTTCTTTTTCTGGCATTTAAACTTGGTTGTCCAAAAAATTATTTCAGGCCACTATGGTCTCTCCTCAACTCGAATATTTTTCCCATGAGGTAGTGCCTCCACATATTCAAGGCATGCACGATGGCTTCCAATTCCAAATCATGAGTAACATAGTGCCTTTCAGGCTCTTTTAATCCCCTTGATTCATAGCATACCACATGCCCATTTTGGTTAAGGACTCCACCGAGCCCTTCCTTGCATGAATCCATGCACATGACAAAGTATTCATTAGGAACATTAATTATAAAAATTGGCGCACTTGTCAACTAACTCTTCAAGTGTTGAAAACTCTTTACAAAATCCATATTCCATTCAAATCACGCACCTTTCTTTTGCAAGGATGTGATTGGGTGCGCAATCCTTGAGAAGCCTTCAATAAAACTTTTGTAGTACCCTGCAAGTATTATGAAGGACCTCACCTCTATAGCATTCCTCGGTGTTGGCTATCCTTCAATGGATTTTATATTCTTTGGGTCCACAACTATCCCTTCCTCTGAAATGATATGACCCAAGTAATGAATCTATCTCTGGTAGAATGACCACTTGCTCAACTTTTCATACAACTGATGTTCTCTCAATACTTGCAACACAATCCTCAAGTGTTTCTCATGTTCTTCTTCAGACTTTGAGTAAATAAGTAATTCATCCAGAAATACAATGACAAATTTATATAAGTATTCTAAAAAAGTATCGTTCATCAAACACATGAAGACAACTGGTGCATTTGACAACCCAAATGGAACCACTGTGAACTCATAATGTCCATACTTCATTCTGAAAGTTGTCTTGTTGATGTCTTGTTTTTTAATTCTCACTTGGTGATATCTAGATATGAGATCAATCTTTGAAAATAATTGCATGCCCCTCAGGTGGTCAAAGAGGCCATCTATCCTCGGAAAAGGATACTTGTTCCTTACTGTTAGTTTGTTCAATTGCCTGAAGTCAATACAAATCCTCAACATAGCATCCTTCTTCTTCAAAACAAATGCTGGGGCACTCCATGGTGACACACTTGGGCATATGTACCCCTTATTCAGAAGCTCTTCAAGATGCATATGAAATTCCTTCAGCTCTGGTGTACTCATCCTATAAGGAGTCTTGGATATGGGAGTTTCTCCAAGCATCAAATTTATAGAGAAATCAATATCTCTTTTCAGTGGCAAACCCAATATTTATTTAATGACATCTTCAAATTATTTTATAATTGCATAGTTTTCAACATTTGGCACTTTATTCTTAGGTGCCTCCTCCATGTGCGCTAAAATTCTTGACATCCTTTCTTGTATCTTTTCTTCAACTGCAAGGCTAAAAATTCTCTGATAGTTATAGCTCTTGGAATGCCTTGAACTGTTCTTAATTTTCTTTCCTCATCCAATCATGTAAATTTCTTATTGTAACAGTGTAGAACGACATGATGCTGGTGTTGGAAACTAGGTTCAACGCTTCCAGTGAGTCTCACAACATGGTTTAACTCCCTCTCGTGGATCCTAACACTGGCGATTGTGGAGGAGATTAATTCCTGCGGGTTTTGGTCTAACACCAATCGTATTCCAACAAATGGTATCAAAGAGATAGGTCTCAAGTTCGAAACTCACCCGACCCACCTTTGGGGGGAGATTGTTGGACATTGGGTTCAATGCTTCCCGTGAGTTTTGCAACATGGATTAACCCCCTCTAGTGGATCCTAACTCTGGTGATTATGGCAGAGATTAATACTTGTTTTTTTTGGTCTAACGACAATCATAGTCCAATAGATGGTTCAACCAATCCATACCAATGAGGTGATAATAAGAGCCCAAAGGTATGATATTAAAATCAAATTTTGTGCTCAACCCATTCATATCCATTAGACATGCCTTAACCATCTCATTAATTTTCCTTTTTTCTCATGTAGCTAGCTGCACCAACCAAGGTTTTCCAATCTTTCTTCTTAGCATTTGCAATATTTCCACCATCTTAGGATCTAGATAACTATGAATAGCTCCTAAATCAATTAAAATAGTAATGGTTTGGTCATTAATCTTACCTTCCACTTTAATCATGTGCGACTGAAACTCAACTCACTTATTATCCAGGGTTGCATAGATCCTTGGTACATTTCTGCCCATGTCTTCAACTGTCGCAGCTTGTTGTGCATTCTTAACAATCCTTAATTTTTCACCTCTATGAGGGAAATCTTTGTACATGTGGTCTCCGCCACAACCCCAACAATGAATATGTGGTTTCCTTGGTCTTTGCCTCATTGTCTTAGTCATTCTAGGATCCTTGGACATTAGATATCCTTGAGAAGTATTTATGAAAAATGGTGGCCCAGTCCCCTTTTTCCTTTGTTTTATCTTTCTTTTCTTCTTGTCTTCCCAAGCCTTTTGAAAATTCGGTCTTCCTCTTTGTTGATCATAGAGACATTTATCTCCCCTTATGGTCTCCTCCAATGTATTGGGGTCATCGTATTTTATCTTGTCACTGATAAATGATGGCATCCCTCTCAGGTACCTCTGAATTTCAACTTTCTCATTCTTGATGAATGCAACATATTTCAACAACTCTAAGAATCTTCTTTCATACTTATCTATTGTCATACTCCCAAGATTGAGTTCAAATAACTCCTTCATTTTATTTTCATAGTATCACTTGGTTAAGTATTTCTTTTGGAAATACATTTTAAACTCTCTCTAAGTAACCTTTTTCTCATCAATGTGTTGCACTTTCACAAATTGATCCCACCACATTGATGTTTTTCCCTTTAGATGATAGATGGAAATTGTCCCTTCTTCCTGTGCAAAATAATTATGCAACTGGAAGTACTTCCTCATGCCCAACATCCAAGTCTTTGCATCTTCATCCTTCTTGTGCTCACCATCAAAGGTAGGAGGCTTGATATTATTCATTTCTCCCTTTAGCTCGTCCACCCTAGTCCTTTTCTTATTCTTTCTGACATGAGATGGACTTGAGCTACTGCACACTTTCCTAAATGAATTCTTTGGTGAGTGGTGATAATTCTTATCAACACTTCTTATTTTTCTTCTCTCATTATGAGATCTACAACTTCTTGACTCTATCTCCTTATCCATTTTTTTTTCTATTCCATCCAAGATTTGCATCAACTTGATATTGAATCCATCTTGTTGCTCCTTGGCTTTCATAAGCCTCTCATTATCAGCTTTATATCTTTGGACATCTTTTTGTTGTCCCTTTGTGGTTTCTACCAAGTTTATGCGCTCCTCCTTGCCTTCTTTGTGCTCATTGGATTTTGTACTATCCATACCCATATCGATATATAAACCCCCAAATTCATCATCATGGTTGTAGGTTCATTACGCATCTTCCATGATTTTAACTCTCTTCATTGATTATGTCATGATCTAATCATTGTTAATTCTGCAAAATGTGCAGGTAATAAGATTTGTTAGACGAATTCATGCAAAAACTTCATGAAAAATTTGCACCATTTTGACATAATCCTTTCTTCTAATTTCTTGGATGCTTTTAACATCCCAATTCAAAATTTCTAGGTGAATAATAGGACTCCTCTGTCCAAAAATTTCCCATCGACTACTCCCTTGCACAATTTTGAGCCTTGCGTAGTAAATTATGGTCATTTGGAAACTCAAATACCTTTTAACTCTTTCTTTCTTTCTTCTAAATCCCATGCGCAGACTGGTATTCAATACGTACCAATGCGTGATGTCAATATTAAACATATACTATGTGTATCAATATTACACATGCACCGTAAGTTTTTCTCCGTACAACCCCAAATTTTAATGCGCATACTCGTGCACCATTGTTTTCCGCACATTTCCAACGGCGCACCCCACAATGTCAAAATTTAGAGCGTAAACTTGCACATTCTTATTTTATGCACGCCATGTCCATGTTGTAATTCCAAATTCAACCACTTACCAATCTGAATTTTTCATTAAGTAGATACTCGACCCATGCAGGCTCAATGTTGAAACTAGAGCTCTGATACCAATCTGTAACATACCTAGCCTCCTAGTTGGGTACCACATTTTGATACCAATCTGTAACATACCCAACCTCCTAGCTAGATACCGCACTCTAATACCAATTTGTAATGTACCCCGTTACCGACACTAACAAATTCTCTAATATCACTTTGTAGCATCCCCATATTATTGTTGAGAAATGCCACTCCAAAAATCTAGTGCGCAGATTACACTATAACATTAATTCACACAAAAGCACATGAGGTAATGCCCATGAAAAAAATTCAGATCCCTATTCGGGGAGACCTCGATGGTAACCATTCCTATTTACATTCTCTTATCCCTTTGAATCCTTCCCTAGAATCTCATAGCCTGGCTTCTCTTCTTGCAATTCCAACTTGGAGGGGGAGCTCCTCCACCTGTTCTTTGAGACTCGCTGGGAAATAGCATATTTGACGTACAAAATGGAACAATTGGACCAAGGAATTTCCCTATTGGTGGATATGCACGACCGTCCATACCTCGGGACAATGCCAACTCTATCACGCTAGGACACTATCATATTAAATGTTCTTATTCTCCTGCCTGAATGCAATTTCAAAGTTCCTCCAAGTGGACAAGTGTTGGTTTCAGGCTAGTCCTAGTAATTGACTTTTTGTTAAGTTTTTGTTATAGTTTCATAGTTCATGTCTTAAGTAGTGCAACAATTTTTTTAGTGTTATGTTTTCTTAGAAAAAACATCTCTTGTAAGTTCAAACTATTATATTTTTTGACCCATGGGGATGCAATAGTTTTTCATCAATCTGGAGCTAGGTTGGTTCCCTCTCATGGAAACCCTACCTTCAACAAACTGTCTTTGCAAGTTCGATGTTTTCTCAAAGGTAATATATATATATATATATATATATATATATAGTCAAAACTAATTTGATTTTTCATTATTTTGTAATATGCAAAAACGTTTTGTAAAATTTATTAAAGATATACGGAGATCATAAATTAAATTTTGTGAAAATTAAAAAATAATTTTTGAAATTTTGAAGTTTAAATTTTTATTTTATGATTGCCCAAGGTTTATGACTTAATTAATTTCATGTGGTTTTGCACAAAAAAATTATTAAAAAAAAGCACGGTGGGTTAGCTCAAGTGGTTGAGTGTTATGGTTATTATGAATGAGGTCTCGGGGTCAAATCCATGACCAACTATTGTTTCTCTTGATGAGATTGTTGAGCCTCACTCAATGTCCTCACCAGGTTAGGCCCATAATCAGGCCGACGGTTTATGAAATATACCTTCTTCTGCTAGATAGTTTTTCTGATATGATTTGATGTTTTCAGATATTTTTTTGAGAGTTCAATTTAATTGGCGAGACATGCATGTGGTTTTGGTATCCAATAACATAATCTTATTGCAATAATAATAAGAACCAGATTACAATTACCCAAAACTCAATCCAAGACATTATAACAATAAGTAAAATCCATAGATCTAGTCTATTTATTAATGGAACTGGCATGTGTACCAGCTTATGATATATATAAGCTCATATTTACCACATAACAGGAATATACCACTCAAATATGTTGCATGGAAGAAATATATCTCCCAGATCTGTTGAATACCTGCGCATGATGGATATAAGCTCGGATTTACTGCATGCGAGACAGATATGGCTCAGATTTTTTTCATGCAAGAAGGATATAGCTCAGATATTCTCCAATAATCTTGGATCTGTTGCATACGAGAAGGATATAGTTTGGATATGCTGCAATAAGCTCGGATCTACTTCATGCAAGAAGGATATAGCTCGGATATGCTACAATAAGCTTGAATATACTGCATGCAAGAAGGAGATATCTTGTATGTACTGCAATAAGCTCGGATTTGTTGCATGCAAGAAGGATATAGCTCGGATTTGCTACAATAAGCTCAAATCTATTGCATACAAGAAGTATATAGCTCAGATCTGCTGCAACAAGCTCAGATCTGAATCTTCTTGAATATTGAACCTGTAACTGATGTGAATCCTTGAAGAAGGATCAAGTCCTGTACTCTAAATCCTAATGAATAACTTGGGTGATTCTTTGGATGGATTAGGGTGTGTCTTTCAACACCAAAATCGATCAATGGTGGTGGTTTCCTCCAGAAATCCAGAAATCATCAAAAATTCTCCTGACATCTCCTCTGGTTTCCAATTATCAATTCAATTCTAAATAATAATGGAATTAGGTCACTTTTCCTCCTCTATGCTCAACCCTCCTCTATTTCCACATTCCCTTTAATTAATTAAGTGACTTTTCCTAAGTTTGATCATTAATCATCACTTAAGTAATTTTAAAACGCCTTTTTCTCCCTTTTAATATATAATCTCACTTTCACTTTAGATTTTTGGTTAAATGACATCAAATAAAGGTGTTATTTCCTTTTTTTCCTCTCGACTATAGTCTATGAGAACATATAGACTACTAAGTCACTCCCTACTGGAGTCATCATCGGGAAAGGGACATTACAGTACTCCCTCCCCGAGATTGCTTGTCCTCAAGCAACATCAAGTTGGTTGATCTAGGATATGAGCTCCTTCCCATGTGGTGCCCTCAACTAGTAGTCCCCTCCATTTTACTAAGCACTCCCTAATGATCTGATTCCTCAATCTTGCTCCCTGTGCTCCAAGACATCCTCTGGCACCAGTTCCAATTGGCCCTCCTCATCCAATGGTGGAAAATCCTCATAAGTGGTAATATGTTGTCCAACCACCTTTTTGAGGTAAGAAACGTGGAACACATGATCTTGCTTCGTTCTGGTATCTCTAACTCATAAGCCACTTCCCCCATCCTCTTGGTGATCATGTATGGTCCATAAAATTGAGGTTTGATATTTTTTCACCTCTTCTCTTCAAGGAAGAATGTCTATGGGACTACAAGCTCAAGAATACTAAGTCCCCCACCTCAAAACTACTCTCTACCCGATGTCTGTCTGCATATAATTTTTGTTAGTTTTGTGCTACTTGTAAATTTGATATCAATATTTTGAGGATCTATTGACTCTCCTCTATCCAATCCTTGGCTTTAGGGGCCCTGTTATCCCCAAATATCACCTATATGAATGATGGTGCATCATACTCATACAAGGCCCTGAATGGTATCATCCTGATGGGCATATGGTGTTTCATGTTGTAAAAATGTTTTCCCATGTGGAGCCACTTCACCCATGTTCTGTGTTTTCTCCCTACATAGTTCCTCAGGTAACCCTCCACCAATTTGTTTACTATATCTATCTGTTCGTTTGTATGTAGGTGGTAAATAGTGCTCATGGTCAACTCTTTTCCCACCAACTGAAACAAATCCTACTAGAATGCATTGATGAAATGTCCATCTTTGTCACTAACTATATGTTTTGGCAAGCTATGAAGTCTGAAAATCTCTCTGAAGAATAGATCTGAAAAAATTGTTTTCTTTGCATTCTGTGGGAATTGTGAAGAAATGCACAAAATTGGTCAGTCTATCGACCACAACAAATATACAGTCTCTACCCTACACCATAGGTAGCCATGTGATGAAGTCCATGAAAATGCTCTCCCATTTCTACTCTGGAATAGGTAGAGACTGAAGTAACCCTCCATGGTGTGTCTTCTCCAACTTGTTCTATTGACAAGTCACACACTCTTGGACATGTTTCAACACATCATCCTTGAGACCCTTCCATGAGAATATCTCCTTGACCTGTCTGTATGTTTTGAAATATCTCTGGTGTCCTGCTAATGGTGAATCATGAACTGCTATCATAATTTTTTGCTTGAGTTCAAATTCTGGAACTAAGTAGATTAATTCCTTATAGAAGATGACCTCGTCTAATGCTCTTTACCACTCATCCACAAATTTCCCATCCAATACCTCATAGGCAAATTTATTTTTTGAGTATTCCACTAATAGATGAGCCTTCCAATTTGTAGATATATCCATCAATGAGAAACCCGTTGGTCTCCTGGATAATGCATCCGCTACAACATTTTTCTTTATTTTTACATATTCAATGTCAAATTTAAAGGCTTGGACCTTCGTGACCCATTTATGTTGTCTCTCACTAAGGTATTTTTTTTCTAAGAACTACTTTAAGTTGTTATGATCGATTTTTTACCAAAAATCTGTTGCCCACTAAATATTGTCTGAATTTGGTTAAGGCATGCATGATAGCTAGGATGTCCTTGTTGTAGATGGAATATAACCTTTCTATATCCCTGAGATTCCTACTCTTGAAGGCTATGGGGTGGCCTCCCTACATCAATATTTCTCCAATTCCTTCCCCTGATGCGTCACATTCTAATACAAATGATGGTGTGAATTTGGGAAGTGCCAAGACTGGGCACGTGCTCATCAGTTCCTTAATATTTTCAAAAGTATTTTGTGATTATTTGGTCCATTTGAAATCCCCCTTCTTATTCAAGTCTATGAACGGTGCCCCCAACTATGAAAACCCCTTCACAAATCTCTTGTAGTGACTACATAACCCAAAGAACCCTTTCAACTATGTGATGTTCCTGGTTGTTGGCCAATCCAAAATGGCCTCGATCTTCTCCAGAGTGTACCTAGACCCCCTGCTCATTGATGATGTGGCTTAGGTACAGAAGTTCTCTCATACCAAATTCACACTTAGATTCTTTGATATAGATCGATTGAGACTGGATGATGCTCAGTACCTCATCCAAGTGCTCCATATGTTCTTCCCAAGTTTTTATGTATATCAAGATGTCATCAAAGAAGACCAAAAGATACTTCTACAACTAATCTCTAAAAATATGGCTCATTCAAGATTGGAAGGTGGTTGGTGCATTGGTCAACCCGAAGTGAATGACCAAAAAATTGAAATGCCCAAAGTGGCACCTGAAAGTTGTCTTCTCAATATCTTTCTCCCTGATGTGAATCTGATGGTAGCCTAAGCGAAGATCTATATTTGAGAAGTAGATTTCCCCATTTAATTCATCCATCGACTCATCTATGCATGGAATGGGGTATCTATTTTTATTATTTTCTTGTTGAGTGCACAATAGTCTATGCACATCCTCAATGTGTCATCCTTCTTCATAACCAATACCATAGAATAAGTGAATGGACTAGTACTGGGCCTAATGTGCCCCATCTCAAGAAATTCCTTGATTGATTTTTCGATCTCATCCTTGAATCTCCTCGGTTTCCTATATGGTGCAGTGATAATTGGTGTTTCACCCTCCTCCATCTCAATCATGTGCTCAAATCCTCTATCAAGCAGTCTTCCTATGGGTATCGGTCCAAATATCATCTCATACTGACTTAGTAATGCCCTGGTATTTATCTGATACTTTTGTACCATCTGATTCTTTTCACGTGGTAACCAAGCATTAGACTGCATATGCCACATCCCCATGTTTGAAAATATTTTCCATCCTCTTTGTCAACACTTTCCTAGGTTCTCCTATAGACATGCCCCTCAATACCACCTTTGTATCGTTTTCATATTTGAATCTCATCGTCAAGGTCTAATAATTGGTACTAATCTTTCCCAGTGAGTACAACCATTGAAGGCCTACTACCACATCAGTCTCTGATAAGTCAATTACATAAAATATGTCTGTCAAGGTGCAATTACCTAGTTTAACTTCCAAATCGTGTACCCTGTCTAAACATGTCATGGTGTATCCATCTGACACTTCTACAATGAATCCCTTTAAATCCTTTGTCTGCAATCCTCTCTTGGCTACTAATGTCGCGTCAATAAAATTATGTATTTCCCCACCATCTACTATTGTCATGAGACATTGTCCCTGGATGAGTCCTTTGAGCTTAATGGTATCATATCTAGGTACTCTCGAAAGGGTCATTATGTCTCCACCATTCACTAGTACTCGTGGTTTTGTATTATCACATGATTGTGGTCCTACATGTGGTTGTGGTTTCTCTAGAGTTTGTTCCTCATCATGTTCATGCTCCTCCTCTAAACTAGAAGAATCAATGTTTGGTGTGGGTCTGATCTCCTCCTCCTCCTCACAGGCTGATGTTACCTCAATGTAGTGCATCTTCCCCTTGCCCATGCACCTATGTCCTGGGACCCATGGATCCATGCAATTGAAACACAACTTCTTCCTCATAATCTCATGCCTGTTCTCATCATCAAGTTTTTATTTACTCTTCCATTCCCTTTGAGGGGTTCTCCGGTCCTTGTCCTTATGTGGAACAAAGGGTTTTGAAAAGGTTTTTGGTTTCTACATTGATTCTCCCATACCTATTTCGTGCATAATGGCATCTTGTAGAGTGCGAGTGTAACACCCTGTTTCCCCCACTTTGTAAAAATAACTGGACTGGCCAGAACTGTGGCAAACTCATGAATGTGAATATGTGATGTGAATGGACCTTAAAATGTGAATAACATTATGAATTTATTTTGCAGGATTGTTGAGAGGGGATGTGCAGAAAAAGAGACCACGACGGCAGTGGAAGGCACCTGGAAAGGTGGCGTTAACTTCCACCGAGAATTAATATCGTATTTGGACTTCACTGGCCCGGAGAACCAAAAGTGGCTCGCTGGCCCCAAATTAAATGTCTCGTAGGCTGGTAGGTAGATGGCCCCTCAGGAATTTATGAGGGATGGGGAGGTGAACCGCCCATCCGTAGAGACATCATGATTGGCCAGCACGAGGGAAATCGCTCCACACGCAGCCTCGCAAGAGGATAAGGCGTGGGGTAGAAGCGATTGGGGGAAGATGTGAGGGGAGAACTCTGGAATTATGCAGAGTGAGTGATAGCAGAGAGGAAGGAGAGTAACCTTCACTCATGGTCACTGGCAGACAGAGACGCAGTCTCACAACATCGTGGTCTCAGCTCGGGGGTGGCTAGTGGTAAATCCTCTGGGAGTCGCTGAGCCTATGGTTGGGTGGAAATGAGCACCTCTCTCAGCAGTTGCTTAACCCCTGGTGTTATTTCTGATAAGTGTTTTTCCTATGGCATCTTGATATATATATATATATATATATGTTTATTCTGATAATTATGCTCATAAGCTGGGAAACCGTGAATGATTTCATTATAAGAATGTCTGTATGGTGCTTTGATCAGTACTAGTAGTTTTATATTTGTATGGAAAGACTACGTATGGCTTATGTCCTCATGAATTACTATTTATATGCTTACTGACCTAATTCAAACTACATGTTTGATTCGTGGGAGAAAGATACCCGTATATGCCTCAGATAGAACCCTGGGTAAACCTCCCCATAGAGATACCCTCCTTGAAAATCCCATCAAGAACTGGGAAAGAGAACGTGAAGGCGTAAGACCTTAGTAACCCTGCACGAGGAGGAACGATCCTCTTGAAAACCTGAGATGACCACATAAGGAAGAAGTATCGAATCGATGGACGAGGTCCCATTGGGAGATCTGTGGTCACTCACGACCGTCATATCGGAGGAAGAAGCTGGAAGGTTAAGTACCTTATCCCTGATGGGTGTTGATCGATGGACGAGATTCCGTCGAGAAATCTGTGGTCACACTCGACCGTTAGATTGGTAGGAGAAAGTAGGGCGTTAGACGCCTTACCACTTGGTTTCTCTGTGTCCTCGTGGGCAGTGAAGAAATCAGACCGTAGATCTCTAAGGTCCATGAGAGTATCTGGATTGTTGATTTTTTTACGTCTAGGGAGTCGTGGAAGAATGCGCAGGTAGGAACCAACCTGAGTCGTCAGATCTCGACTGGAAAACCCGATAGCCGTTGGATATATTAGGAGTTGCCCGAGGGTTAAAACCCCAGTGAATGGGGGCGAAATCCCCATGATATATCTGAACCATCCGAATGACGGGGGCCACGTGTAATAAGATTACCCATTTCGGGGAATCTGGAATCACGAACTCGGAAGTCCTGGTGACAAGAGTTCAGGATTTTCCATGGTGAAGACCCCAGGATAGATCTGAGCTGTCCGATTGACGGAGGCCATGCATCGTAAGATTTCCCATTTCGGGGAATTGGGAATCGTGAACTCGGAAGTCCTGGTGAAGAGAGTTCAGGATTTTCCATGGTGAAAACCCCATGATAGATCTGAGTTGTCCGATTGATGGAGGCCACGTGTCGAGAGATTACCCATTTCAAGAAATCGGGAATCGCGAGATAGGGAGTCTTGGCGACAAGGGATCGAGACTTTCCATGGTGGAAACCCCAGAGTAGTCATGGACCGTCCGATTTTAGGAGGCGACGTGTCGAGAGATTACCCGTTTCGGGAAATCAGGGATCGGGAATTTGGGAGTTCCATTGACAAAACTTGGGCTCTCGCCTTGATAAATCCAGACCCATAATGTCGAGACGTTAGCATGTGGCTAAGTCCCGATGAACAGATGAGATTCCTTCGGGGAACCTCAGGGTCTGTAATGACCGTCCGATGTGAGGAAGAGATGTCGGCTTTAAGCTGGGGCATGAATGCGCATTAAGATAAGTAACGAGTAGATCTGG
>SNQJ01S0149168.1:0-16268 GCA_010110895.2 Picea sitchensis
TAACAGATTTTAGTGTGTGTAAGAGATTATGTGAGTTGAGTCCTTGTAAGGGGATTAGAATCTCAGGCAAACATAATCACTATGTTTTTAGTAGGTAGATTTGTTTAAATTGAAAAGGTGTTTAAGTGAGAAGGAACCAAAGTACAATCTCTTGTAAAAGAGTATTGGCTCCTGCTACATCAAACCCTCGTGAGAAGGAACCAAAGTACAATCTCTTGTAAAAGAGTATTGGGTCCTGCTACATCAAACCCTCCTTTAGGTAGTTGAATCTTTCTAGATCTATATATTTTAGGTAGTGCTTCTAAGTTTACCTTCCCGGGTTGACATTAAATTAACTCTAATTGACATCATCAATTGGAACTAAACAAGCTGTATGACCCTATGTTAGTCTTGAGCTTCCCTCAATCGATGAAGAAAGATCTTAAAGTAACTACCAAAATCATTCAACCTCCATAAAAATATAAAAAATCAGAGTGTCAGAACATTATTTACTCTAAGATGCAATTTTACGAGAGTGACAGAACATACCTGAATGATTTATTGTAGCTACGCGTCTAATATTTGATCAAACTGCCTCCCTTGATTTGAAGTAGAAGCAACGAAGTCAACATTGACTTTGTTGTTGCTTTGTTGGATCGAGCGAATTTTGCTCCAAGATTAAACGGCTCCAATAAATTATTCTCTATTGAACAGGGCCAACCACGTGAAGATGGAAGCTCTTATGCCCCCCCCGCACATCACTTTCAATTCCCCAATACCCAGCATATAAATTTATTGAAATATTTACAACAAAAACAAACATATATACATACCAATATTCACAATTGTTTACAATGAAATAAAATGTTTCCTTGATCCATTTGGAGTGAGTGGAATATGGTGAAAATAGATTTTATATTAAATAATTATTAAAATATTCTTGTACATCATCATTTAGTACTTTTAGTCGGCCTCTTCTTCTTAGCTCTATAGTTCCTAACCATTTCATCAATATCTACGTCTTCGTTCTCTGGGTGCTCTTAAAAATCTGATTGTGATTGCATCCACTCACGTAGAGCACACCTAGTTGTGGGGTACTCACGGTGTAATGGAGGCCGCTATGATGAGGCATCACCTACAAAAGAAAAAAATACAAAATTTAAATGGCCAGTTTTTAAATATCATTGAACTAGTTCAGTAATATTTAAAAAAACACCTGCAATGTCATTATTTACCTAGTGCATTGTTTGACACCGTTGGAATGGTTTCCCCCACATGCTCCTCTTCAACTATATGAGCCTCAAGTACAACATTCTCTTCCATTGAGACCACAAAATTTATAAGGACAATCATAAATGTATAAGTAAAAAAAATAGAAGTACAAAATGTATAACTACAAAATTATTAAGTATATGATTAAAATACAACCATATTACCGTCATGTGCCAGCTCGGTCATAGCACCATCGTGGGGTTGTGCCCCCATGGAAAATTGGGACTGAATGGGATCAGAACCATCTTCTGGTTGCAAACTGCTAGCAACGCACTGCTCTCCAATACTATTGTGTTCGTTGACAGTGTTTCTCCCCTGATTAAAATAAAGTTGTAAATATTAATAATATCCAACATGACTGTATTCTTTTAATAATAAAGGTTAGTGTGGATTGAATTGTATTTACCTTATCCTGCAAAGTGGTTATAGGTATCTACCCCAACTTTTTTGGCGTTCAACTACCACTTTATAGTTGTACTTGTAACCAAGGTGGAGGTCTTCTTTCGTGGTTTCAGTACTGTTATCCCCAATTTCTAGGGATAACTAGGAGATCATGTCTCGAGGACCACAGGTCCTAGACATGGAGTACTAAGAGAAGGATTGACCTGAGCATGGCCCTGGAGGGCCCATCCTTCTTCTTCTTGATTAGACATGTCCTGTCAGCAGCAGCAGCATCCATAACCATCGTCTTGGACTTGCATCGGAGAAGACTCTTGCTCCGTGAGGTAATTGGTCCAAGTATCATGGTACCAGGTGGACTGGTACACATGGGGAGTTGATCAGTTCGAACCTCCATGGGGCTGAAGAACCCATCAGATGGTTGTTGGGACCTCATCAAGGTCAGAGACATGACAGTGATTGATCGAGCACTTGCACGAGAGAAGAAGAAGGACCTTTTTATCCAGTACACCCTAGCTGAGCCCAGCCCTGGGGGGTTGACCCACTGCAGGTGGAACGTGTCCTTCTGTTGACCGAAACATCCTACAGAGACCCTTGACGTCACCTCCAGCGTGTGGCAGCTTTACAGGACAGTTTGGTACGTGTGGCAGAAGTTGGAGGCCCAGAGAGGGCCAACGTTTGTCTTCTAGTGCTCAGATTTGCCCTAAAAAGGGCCAAAGTCTCCCTCAAAGGGGCTAGATGCCCTACTTACTGCTCATTTAGGGTTTTTATTTAGCAGTTAGATGTAAAACAGTATGATTTTTAGTAGTCAGCCTTGTCGGCTGTTTTAATGACCTAATTTTTAAATTAAAGGTCATTGGATGATATATATTGAGGATGTTCTTCCCTCATTTGGACATAACACAACTCACTCTCTTAGGAGATCTGATTTTTTGCGCCCTATTAGGGTAGTTTTGGTGTTTAAGTGAGGCACACTTGCTATTGGAGGATTTTTCTTGGCATTTATGGCATTTCTCTCAAGGAAGGTTTACAACTAGGGTTTGCTTATGCTTTTCTTCATGACATGTAAGTGAATTTTCATGCAAAACTTCTTAAATGAATGGTTGTAGGTATAATTTCTTACATTTACTTATTATATTGTTGATTTAAAACCCTAGGTAACAAGCACACAAGTAGGTTATTGTTACATGTCCCCTTGTTGAGAAATAGTTTTCAGCCATTGAAGAAAGAAGATATAGCCTATCCGTTGCTATACTTGTCTTCCTTTTTCTAAGCTAGCGTTGATGTTATAAGTTGAAAAGAGGAGACGTCCTAGGCCTAGATTGCCTGCACCTAGGGTTTCACCTTCTAGGGTTTGAAGGCCTTGCCATTGCAACACTTTCTCTCTTAAATTTATACTTTGAGCTAGCCGTTTTGCCAATTTTGTTTAGAGAAGGAGGAAAGAGCACAAGGCCTTGCTTAAGCAACACCGGAGTGAGCCTCTTTCCCCTAGGGTTTTGTTTCTAGGGCCCTGCCTTTGCAGCACCATAGAACCCTACCTTCTAGTCTCTGATTTTTATTCTCCCGAGACCTTGTGCCCTTTCTTTTGACTCCATATACCCTAAGGCACTGATTATATCTCCAGCGTTGAGCCTCTAGTGTACAAAAAAACTCTTTAAAACCCTAAATTTGAAACCCTAACTAACATTACTAACCTAATAAAAGCTGACGTCATAGTTGAATATCTCATCTTGACGCAGCAAAAGTGTAATATAAGCAATTGAGTGATGACGTCAAGCATTTATTGAACAAATTATTGATTGGATATACTGTTGGCTTAGTCATCTCAGTAGATATTGATGAATTGATAATCCTTCATAGACTAATTAACAAAACGTTGACTTCATCTTGTATCTATTGCATTGCTTATTGAATGAAATCAAATAGTTAAAGAAGTAGTAACCCTTTGAGTTATAGCCTACAAATATATATATTGTGTTGCTATTGTCTTGTTCCGGGCAGGTGTTTTCAACAGGGCATACACTTCTTTTATTATCAGATTAGCTAGGACTATCTGACACTGGTGGTAACATGTGAGGGAACTCTTAAAACTTGACCTTATATCTTTTGCCTCTTCAAACCCCAGGTTACCGGGGACGTCTCCCCTGGGCTAACCTCCCTAAATAGAAAGAACCTCCCCATTGTGGTGACATTGGGTGGGGAAGGTTCATGTTTCGCCAATTTTACCTGTATCCTCTAGCTTTCAACCTAAACTACAAACTGTGCGATAACAAGTACCAAACTCGTCACCCTACATTGCATAAGAGTATGTATTTTTTATGTTATTCGCTACAATTACCTAAAAATTTTAAGGCGATACAAATAAGATATTTAGGTACTTACAATTCATGACTGCAACTTCAAGTAGCCTCCCTAGCCTAGCCTGTGCTGGCCACATTTGGAAAGAATTTCTTTTGTGTCCTTTGACGTGTCAGTCAACCTATCATCAAAAGTTTCAAGTATGTTAATATATACTACAATTTTATTTACATCAAAAAAAAATTAAAGGTATTCAATTGAAATTGTAATTTGCCTTCTGGGACTAGAGGGTGTTTCTCCTTCATCTGTCAATTTCTTCTCTTTTGCGTCCTCAATGAGGGCCTTCCACTCCCTCTCTGGAGTCATCGGAGGATGCTTGTACCTATCATTTTGTTTCAAGTGCTTCCTATATGTTTCTCGTGTATATTTTAAATATTGGCCAACCACGGCGATGGCCAAGGTCTTATTAAATGTATCTACACCAAAACTGCTTTCTATATAATCCATCAATTCTTTTTTGAGGTTGGAATTATGGGAATTCCACCTCTCCTATATGGTCGGCCAAAAAATCAACAAAACCTTATTCTCCAAGGACCTGTAAAAATCATTGTTCCCTACAAGCAAAATGATTATATGATTATTAATTTAAAAATAATAATCTAGATGATTTATATTTGTCTACATAGAGAACATGAAAAAAATAAAATTTTAAAAATTACCTGGGACTTTAACCTGCTTTAATGGAATCCCTTCCTCGTTGACCATAAAAGTGCCCTTAAGGGTCCCTGTGTTGGTCACACATATTTCTTTATGAAAAGAAACCATATAGGTTGTAAAATCATCAGCCTCATCTCTGTCACCACCTCTAGAGCCTACCTGTGTGGATGATTCCTCGGTTTGCATGCCATGTCTCCCACCTAATGGTGTGGAAGGTGGAGATATGAATAGTTGTGTCCTAGCAGCTATACGAGGGCCTACGTGAGGACCTTATGGCGTTTGTGCAGCTCCACTACTACCGATACCATCCATATCGGTGTCAGCAGGATCCAAAAATCTCTATATAAGAAAGAAAACATTTTTTTGTTTAGATAATGTAAAAGTTAAAAATCAAGCTTTCATAATTGATCTTATGACATAAAAACAAAACCAAATGAAATTATGGTTATTACCTTATATGTATTAAGCCTTGTCATAACTTTTTTGATCCTTTCTTTGACCTCAGGAGTTTGATCTAGAATATCTAACAAGTGAGCTAGTTCCTTGTTTCCTTTATTGATATTTTTTCTGATTAAAACTATAGGGTCGAGGGATTCATTCAAATCCATTTCGCCGATTGAATCATCATCAGCATCATGTCCCACCGACTATATATTCGACAAAATAAATGATAATTCAGTTATGTAAACAAATAAAATAATCGATCACCACATAAATAAAATGCACATTAAATGCAATTCGAAAATTGTTGTTCATTTACCTATTTTGAGGTCGCTTTTGATTTACCACGATCATCCTACCACATTACAGTACAATTAGAACCGTCATCATTATCATGAGAAATAAATTCAAATTTATGAGAAATTCAAATGTTGATAACAAAAATAGGACACATTGAGTACTAAGCAGACTGAAGCTCTCCAAATGGATTAACACCGTAAAGAACATAATGAAAATCATAAAATATGAGAGTCATTGCTTACATGTTGGGTGAATTAATATACGTACCGCCCCCATAATAGCAACATCGATATCTATTCGATTCAAATTGTAATCAATCAATAACTCTTCCCCTGCAGCTATTGATTTTATTGCACATACGAATACACAGTTTCCTTCACGCCCCTCAAATACGCAATTGGGTCATTTATTTCTGGTCGCGGGTCGTTTACTATTTATAAACCCTCCAATATTCCCCATTGCTTTTGGCCTTCCATCAATATAGATAGTTTCTCCTTTATGTTCCTCATTGTCTTTTAGCTGTATAATTTGAATCCAAGCCATATCTTCGCATACTTTTTGTATATTGGACTATTCGTATCCAATATTTGTAGATATAACAAGGTCTGACATACTCCATCAATTCATTTAATCCGTTGTAATAGACCTTTATGCCATCCATGGAAAATATCCCCAAACCATGTAATGACGATGGAGCAATCTCATATATCCTTTCGTTTACACAAAAATCAGTGTTTATTTCAGAAAAATCCTTGGGTACCCATTGTTTCACTATATATTTGTACCTCAAGGGCACCTCGATGTCATCTATGATCTCATGATCATAAGAACATGATCCCCCTTTTGCAAGAAAAAATTCCATGTGTCTATGGAATTTTCTTCTGATCTTCTCACCTCTAGTTGATCTCCAACTGTTAGACCTACTAGTTGTCTCACTTTCCTCTATTCTACTTGAACTTCCCTCACTCAATGAAGATAGATTTGACAAATATCTATTTGTTTGTACGTCCTATAACACCATTAATGACAGAAACAGACAGTCAATCAATATGTAACACTAGTTCATTACTAGTATCATATTAGTATCACAGTAAGCTCATGATGATTACCATAGTGTTACTCTTTCACAATTGTATTATGCTCTATTACTATTGGTATACTATTTGGGCATTATAGGGGCATGTTTGGAGTCAAATGACATCAACACCAAGAAAGACAAAGCATTTTGAGATATTTTTAGTTTCTTACAAATTCATGTTCTATGACTCTCCTTGTCTAATTTTTTCCATATTTTTGAGATTTGGACTTGAAATGGTTAGAGTGGGATAAGGGGCACTCATATCATCTATTTTTTCTAGTGAAAATTTGACCCAAGCGCAATAGGAACTATGCAAAAAATTAGGATTCCACTTCTATGTTGGGAATTTTTCTCATGTAACTTTACCCTGAGAGTTTTTGGACTATTTAAAGACAACCCAAATCATGGTATTTCTGGAAAAAAATGAACAAGAAAGGTGGAACTTTAACTCACTGAAAAGACTACCCTCATCGGAAATATGAATATTATTTAAAATACATGAATATGCCAATAATAGACTACAATGCCTATGTTGAACACTTAAGTGGACCCTATTAACACTGATAATGCAAATGGAGGTCACAACTAGGGAAGAGGGAACCGAGGTGGCTAAGGTGAAGGATGTGATTCCTCAACCCAAGGAGAAGAAACGGTAGAAAGGTAAAGGTGGCCTATACATGTCAAAAGAGAGCGAGCAATTGAGATTAAAGTACATTGTTAAGTAACAAATACAGGAGTTGTTATTGATTTGTAACCCATTGATGGCTACGAAATTGTAATGGCTAAGGCATGGGTGTGAGTTATTGAAAATGGGATAAGTGATGTTGTTGTTGTTGTCCATTATTGTTGTTGTCCATTACCTTGACTCACTCCATCCAAAAAAGGACAATTTTTTTAATTACCTTGAATCACTCCATCAAAAAAGGACAAATGGTACAAGCCATTATTCAAAGGCCACGATTACATATTGGTTGTATTAATGGTGAATGGACATTGCGGCTAAGTGGACATTGCATGGGCTTCATTATGACATTTGTAATTTTCACAACTCCCAAGGTATATTCACAACTCATGAGTTCGTTCACAACTCTCGATGCAATCTTACAACTCTCAAGGCATTGGTCAGAATGTCATAGGCAGTTTGGGGATATTCTTCAAGCACATGGAACTCTCATGCCATGCCACGCCACAAATATTGGAGTGGTCAACTTGTTTGCACATTTGGAGGCATGTGTCACATATTTTGATGGATGACCTCCTAGTTTGATCGATGTTGGATATTGACGAGAAAACATGTTTCCTAGACAAGACCTTGATGGCTAATATTTTTGTGGAAATGAACTTGGGACATGGATTGCTTTAAGGAATTGATATCCAGGTGGGGAATTGTTCTTATTGTCAGGAGATAGAAAATGTTAAGATTCCTTTTTGGTGCTCCATCCTTCATATGTATGGTCACCTTAGGTAAACTTTCCCTAATAAATATACACTCAACGATGAGGAAGAAGTTGAAGAGTGAATAAAGGACATTGCTAAGCTCACAATTGATCTCAAAATGATAGCGGGAAGAGCCATAATCCCTCTTCATCAAAAGGTAAGTCTATATATGTGGATCCTTCTTCTGTTATTATTGAATATATATTAATATATATAGTTAGAGAACGATTTCATTAGCTCATCATTGAAATACCTTGAGAAATCCCTAAAATATCCAACTTTCAAAGAAAAAATGCATATGAGGAATTGGGATGTCATTAAGAAGACTAGAACCTAGATGGAAATGAGAGTCCAAATGGATAAGAAGCTTTTGGAAAATATCAATACCTTTTTAGATGTTATATAATTAGGGTCAAAGGGATCCCTTAAGTTACATGATGCCATAGGGCGTATTCTTAGGCAATCCAATTTTGAGCAAGTAGAGGAAAACACCAAGTTGAAAAGGTGGATAACATATTTGGAATCTACATTGATTCCTAAACCATTGTTTATGTAACCATTGGCCATTAGGACACCATATGAACAACTTGAAGACAATCCCAAGATAATTTACACAACAAAATGATCCCAAGGGTTATTTTAGTGGATTAGGGAGATAATTGCAACCAAAATTGAAAAAAAATTGAAGTTGTTGATGGATCTATGTGAATTCATGATCAAATCCTTTGTCCTTGACACCAAAATTATTTATTTGACCAACTCTTTGAATCAATGATTTACCAACTTCTCTAAAAAGAAGATAAAATGTGGCTTAGTGATTTAGTTATTAAGAATTCTCAGATTGATTGATTGATTCAAGAGCAATGCGTAGAATTAAGCAAAGTCCATAATGAAATATTTTCCTTAAGCGTGAAATAGGAGGTCCCAATGGGACCCATGATGGGTTACATCAAGACTTGGGTTGATCAAGCATTGGAAAATATATCTAAGGCCCTGTAATATTTAGTTAAGAAGACATTTAGGTTTTAAGAACCTTTCCAATGGCATGAGAGAGCATAAAATCATGGATTTCAAATAAGAATCAGGTGGTTTTTGTTGCTACTTGGTTCTCCTCTTTTGGTATGGAAATGCATAGAATTTCCAATTGGAGGCATGGAATTAGCTGGAGAACCAAGTAACGATACAGGCGTACCTCATGAGAAGGGAAAAATCTATTAGTTATATATATACGCCATACTAGTGATAGCTCTCGTTTCCAAACCATCAAATTTGCATCCTTCCTTTGGTGTCTTGACGAGGGACACTACTAGGGTTTGAGGCAAGTATGGGCAGGGGAGAAGAAGGCAAGATTTACATCTCCTTCCAACACAAAAATGTTAATAACCAAACTTGTAAAAACAAAAATACTAATCTCGAATTAACAATGTAAATTCAAGTGTGCAGAGGTACTCACCATCCTCGCCCTCGCCCTTAGTCTCGGTGTCACTTGATCAAGTGTGTTGGACTGGACTGTAACAATCCATTGTGCAGGTGTAGGGCCTCCTTATCTCCACTACGCGGGGGTTCTCTCCTCCCTCTTGCTGAGCTCGATCGAATGGCGTCCAGGTTTCGGGGGTTTTGCACCAGTGCACGGGGTTGTATCCTCCCTCTCGTTGATCTCCTCCCTCTCACTGGGATAGAATGGTAGGGTTTTGGAGGGTTTATCTCTAGTGTTGTTTTGTGGCTCTAGTGTTGCTGTGTGTGAATGGGTGTGGGCTCATTATGCAATTCAAAATTTGTTTTTTTATTATTATTTTGTTTGAAATTTTTTTTATTTTATTTTTTTACGTTTTGTTTTTTTTATTATTGTTTTTAATATAATTAATATGTATCAATTATATATTATTTAATATAATATATATAATTGATATATATTATAATAATAATAATAATAATCTAGGACAAGTGTCAATACCTCGACAAGTGTTAATATATTGTTTCATCGAGAACAAGTGTCAATACCCCACAATCACAATATTTATATCGTGACACTGGAGTAGAGTCCACATTAGGAACATCGAGAGTAGTGGCAAGGTCAATACACTCATAACCCTAGACAAATATCCCATCAAACAAATAACAATGATTTTGGTGTAAGGTCTAATGCATGTGGTACTAGGGACAAATCCAATTGTTGGACAATTATCGATGATGTTGAGGCGATGTTTCATTGTTTAGAATGCCTTAATGGATAGTGTGACAATAACACGTCCTCGTTGTTGCAAATCCTTGTGATTAGGGAGAAAGTGAAACTACACTCAAAATTAATTTACACTTGTGAAACCCAACTACATGCCAAGTTAATTCACACCCATGATGTCTCAGTGGGAAATTACATCCCATGATGGGTTATAGTTGGGAATTGTACCTCCAGCCCTTTCAAAATGACTTGAAATGCAATCAAATTCCTTGGGAACTTGTGTCATTCATGAGAGAAACCTTCCTCCTCTATGTTGATCCTTTGTCTTATATTTTCCAATGTTGTGCCACCATCGATGGGTTCTCTCTTGAACTAATTGTTATTGTGTTGTTGGCTTTGGTGAACTTGGCTTTGGTCATCGAACTTATGGGTGGAAACTCATTTCCACTCATTTGGGTCTCCTAAAGATCAATTACCATGGGGCACTTGGTCATTTGATGGATGAAACACAACACATTTCACTTAGTTAGCCACCCTAGTCCTTCTAACTATTCTATACCATTCTCTCTTGGAATTTATATGCATGGGGTTGGCTTATCATTATGTTGGTCCTCTCCCCTTGGCATAGTTTGTTGGAAAGCTTGGATTTTATCATATCTCCAATTGGGTATTTTGCTTCACATCAACATTGTGATGGATGCCACTACATATTTGACATGTGTAGCTAAACCATGCACTAAATCCATCAACATACTAATCCAGACATAAGTTACAATTATAAGCCATACACCTAATTTATGCACCTACCCACACACCCAACCCATGCACCTAATGCATGCAACTAGATCACACAACTAACCAATATTAATGTTATTGTTGGATTAAGGGTGGATGTAGCTATCACATCAACCCAAGAACTTGCACCCTTGATGTGCTAAATCCTAATTCCAAACATGGCCACTAAGGCACTAACCCAAAACCACTATTCTAAGCCACCCAAATATCCTAATGAACTTAACCCACACAATTGACCAATGTAGCTAATTGATGCACTTAACTCACACAATTGACCAATGTAGCTAATTGATGCACTTAACCCACACACTTAATTTGGTGCCCCATCAATGAACTTCTCCATGATATAAGGAAAACCCACTTCATTTCATTAACATTCCATGTTGCTAACAAACCCATTTGCCATAATATTATATTTGGGTACTAGTAAGGCTTAGAATAATTCAAAAGCATACATAGATGCATTATTAAAATGCAGTGGAAACAAATCAACAAATTCTTAATGATTTTAGGGAAACTATGCCCATGTTCAACATTAAGCACATTCACATACACATAGCTTGCATGAATACAACGTCAGTGTCATGATGGAGAATATAATAAAATTGCAAAATTATTAAAAGAGAGAACACTTGTTTTTTTAACAAGAGATGGTCCAAGAAACTCACTGCATAAAAACAATTCATTGCTCGACCATAGTCATCTAGTGTAGATGCCACCCCAAGTTGGGCTATGAGACCACCAAGGTGAATAAACCATGTACATGCTTACATATCATTCAACCCAACCCATTGCTCTCACGACTCGATGAATTTGTGCACTATAAAGTAGCACATGAACCTCATCCAATGATCAATCAACCATAAATATCTCTTCCATGCCATACACAACACAAGGGGAAATGTTTCCTTTCTCTACTCAACAATCCCTCAAGCATATACTTCCTTTTTAGTGCCCTAATGTAGACATAAATAGTCCAATCCATTGATTGATTTATGGGAAACCTAGTGGAGTATTGCCTTAGCTCTTAAATAATTAATAAGCAACTATTTCATGGGAATGGAATTAAATGTTTTCTAATTTTCCTTGCCTCTATGCTTATATACAACCATCTATCTCTCTTCCAAGGTTTTCTATTCCCTCATTGTTGCATTAGCTTTGGTCATTTCTAAATTTGGATTATTGAGTAACTAAGGGGAATATAGTGTGGGGGTTATGTGAATAATGGTGAGAATGATCACAAGAGAATTTCCATGAGGTAGGAGAATGCATGAATGACTCACACTTATTGAAAATGTTTAAACTCCCCACTGATGTGGGGATTTATTTAACGTTGGAGGATATCAAAGATGTGTCATTGCGACTAAGTGGACATATGTTGGGTATGTTATTTACATGTAGCATTTTGGATGTGTTATCAAGCAAATATTTTCCAAGGTGCATTCATGCAACAATMCTTATTAAGATGGCTCTAATATTTATAAGGAGCACATTTAGACTTTCATCAACACTCATCATAGCCCCATCATTATCAAATTTCCCACGGTAATTTGGAGCATAGAATATGGTRACCAGTTGCATGTTTGCATAGGGTTTTGTCAATATTTTTCACTATGATCATGTAGAAATACTGATCAATATGTTTTCTTGTTGACAAACTTTGGATATTGTCGTTATCATCATCACATGCATGTAATCTATCTTCTTTCATGTTCTTGTATGCCAAATACATATTGATTTGTCCATGATAGGGTTTTTTGTACTGTAGTGACAGAGTTCCTTAATGCACATTGGTATTTTTTCAATGCTAATGAACATCAATGTCTCTCATCTATTTGACATCAGAGCCAATGCCATCAATGCCAACATATATTGCTATATTGCCAATATCTCTCTAGACAATTCTTCAATGATGGACCACCTTTCTTGAGTCCTCCCTACCATAGCCTAGATATGTGACATGTTAGGGATATCTATCACTTCGATAGGGTCCTTGGTTGCCTTCTCTTTCTGGGCCTCTAGCCCTTGGTTGCCAATTTGGTTCATTTTGACCCTCAGGGAAGTCATTTGGGGTATATCCTAACTTTAGAGGTCCACTTAGGGGTGGAAACTCTCTATTATGTCCAAAATCATTTAGGATACTTCCTTACAGGTCCATGATAGTCTAGATCCATTTTGGGTTGCTATTAATGGATTCAAAATGAATCGAGCCTTATTAACCCTAATCGATCTCTTGGAAAAGAGTATATCCCATGTTACTAAAGAGGGTAACACATCTTTGTTTGTGTCACTCATATCAAAGATTAATTTTGGGATTAAAAACCTGTGATACAATCTTACAGAACCCGACGCGGTAGTAATTCAAACCTTGTGGTACAACATTTTTGTATAGGTTATGCATCAAAATTTGGCATGGTTAGACTAGATAGTTGCCTAATTCAAACCTTGTGATACAATATTCTTACAAAACCTTGTGATACATTCTTACAAAACCTTGTGGTACATTCTTATGAAACCTTGTGGTGATACATGGTTAGTGGTACTAATTCAAACCTTTTGATACATTCTTACAGAACCTTGTGGTACTATGCATCGAAATTTGACATGGATGTTAGACTAGATAGTTTCCTTGAAGGTTTGGGAGGGTTTCGATACTTAAGGATGTTTGATGTCCCCGCATAATACTTAAGGAGGGTTTGATTATTGAATTACCAAGTCGAGTTGATGTCGCAGAAGTTTCAATTCACCCACCACAAATGTCATCTTCCATCGACCCCGCATAGTAAGCAGTTAATGGGACCAACATTGAAATTTCTTCAAACTGTGCATGTATGCGTCGAAATTCAACATGGTTAGACTAGACACATGCCTTGATGGTATGGGAGGGTTTCAAGACTCAAGTATATATTATGTCCCCACATAATCTTTGAGATCGTCCACATTTGCATCAACGTTCATCATGTTGCACCTCTCATTGTCATCATTCACCATTCCCTTATATAGAATCGTTGTCGGAACTATCTTGAAATTTGACATGGAACTTCAAATACACCCATCACAAATTTMTTCCACCAACCCCGCATAGTGAGGAATGAATGGGGCCAATGTTGAAATGTTTTCAATCTGTGCCTATATGCATCAAAATTTGACATGGATAGACTAGATAGTTGCCTTGAAGGTATGGGAGGGTTTCAATACTTAAGGATGTTTGATTTCCCTGCATAATACTTAAGGAGGGTTTTATTATTGAATTACCAAGTTGATTTGATGTCGCAGAAGATTCAATTCACCCACCACAAATGTCATCTTGCACCGACCCTGCATGGTGAGTAGTGAATGGGACCAACGTTGAAATTTCTTCAAACTGTGCATGTATGCATCGAAATTAGACATGGTTAGACTAGACACATGCCTTGGCGGTATGGGAGGGTTTCAAGACTCAAGGATGTATTATTTCCCCACATAATCTTTGATATCATCCACATTTGCATCAACATTCATCATGTTGCACCTCTCATTGTCATCATTCGTCATTCCCTTCTATATAATTGTTGTCGAAACTATCTTGAAATTTGACATGGAACCTCAAATAAACCCATCACAAATTTATTCCATCGACCCCACACAGTGACCAGTGAATGGGGCCAACATTGAAATGTTTTCAATTTGTGCCTGTATGCATCGAAATTTGACATGGTTAGACTAGATAGTTTCCTTGAAGGTGTGGGAGGGTTTCGATACTTAAGGATGTTTGATGTCCCCTCATAATACTTGAGGGTTTGATTATTGAATTACCAAGTCGAGTTGATGTCGTAGAAGCTTCAATTCACCCACCACAAATGTCATATTGCATCGACCCCGCATAGTGAGCAATGAATGGGGCCAACGTTGAAATTTATTCAAATTGTGCATGTATGAAAACGGTAACCTTCACTCGGGGATGTGTGGGTTTCAAGACTCAAGGATATCTGATGTACCGGCCACATAATCTTTGAGATCGTACATGTTTGAAACAACGTTCATAATGGGTGTCTCATATTTGTCAAATGTCATTGTTTCCATCTGTAGAATCTTTGTTGGAACTCTCTTGAAATGTCATGGAACTTCCAATTTAACCACCACAAATGTCATGCACTGACCCTGCATAGTGACCACTAGTGAATGGGTCCAATGTTTAAATTTATTCAAACTGTGCATGTATGTGACGAAATTCGACATGGTTATACTAGACATATGCCTTAACGGTATGGGAGGGTTTCAAGACTCAAGGATGTCTGATGTCCCGGCCACATAATCTTTGAGATCGTCCATGTTTGCAACAGTGTTCATAATGGGCGTCTCATATTTGTCAAATGTTTTTTTTCCATTCGTGGAATATTTTTTGGAACTCTCTTGAAATGTCATGGAAATTCCAATTCAACCACCACAAATGTCATGCACCGACCCCGCATAGTGAGCACTAGTGAATGGGGCCAATGTTGAAATTTCTTCAATATGTGCCTGTATGCATCGAAATTTGACATGGTTAGACTAGACACGTGCCTTGATAATATGGGAGGGTTTCAAGACTCAAGGATGTATGACGTCACCACATAATATTTTATATCATCCACATTTGCATCAACATTCATCATGATGCACCTCTCATTGTCATCATTCGTCATTCCCTTAATGAAGGTATATAAATATGAATACTAAAATGAATATAAATATATAAATATGAATACTAATATGATTAATTACCTTAATGAAGGTATGCCAATCATGTGTTTTTACCCCACCAAATTCACCTTTCTTTGTTAAGATATTCTTTATGTTTGAACAAAAACCTGTGGGAAAATTAATTTTTTGAATAACCTATTTTACACCATTGCTTTGTTTCTCTGTTAATAACCATGGAAGGTTATTTTGGTCTCCATCATTATTTGATTGGATCACACTTTGCATTGCATGATTGGCTTCCCGAATGTCATTACAAATTTTGACAATTTTTTCTTTATCCCTCCTACCATCTATGATTCGCCATAATGTTTCTGTCATATTCTTCCTGATATGCATTGTATCAAATAAATGAACTATCTTTAGGTCCTTATAGTAAGGCAACCTCATGAATTGAGTGGGATAACATTTCATTCCTCGTGGAAGCCCATTATTACTACCTTCACGATGACGACATTGATGAAGCATAAAAAAAATCAGAAAACTATTTATCAAATGTGGTAAAATAAAATGAATAATTAAAATAAAATTTCAAAACATGATTCCATTTACGATACATAAACAAAATGTGTACCTCGAGGATTAATTCTGTCATATGCCAACTTCCATAGGCGAGGTGTCATTCTTTGTGGTTTTAGTCCAGTCTCTTGTTTC
>SNQJ01S0149168.1:16278-27628 GCA_010110895.2 Picea sitchensis
CACGTGTCCTTCCAAAAGGACTTAGGATAAAAACATATGATGCACATATCTTTTTGAAACAATATTAAAATATTATTTCCAGGTTTAAGCCCCTAGGCTCATCACTCAGCCCCTTTCCCACCTTCCAACCCCTAATTCCTTGCCCACTCTGTGGACGCTCAGTCCCCCTTCACTCATTCATCATGGTCGGTCTGCACCTGGTGGTGTTTATATTTTATTGATTATTCTGCATACATACAAGTACAACAGCAGGCTCCTGGCCCTCAAACACTTAGGCTTCCTGGCCTAACAAACACATAAGCCTTCTGGCTTATACAAAACTTGGCTCACCAGCCTATAGAGCACATTTACAATTCATTGCATATATCATGATCTGTAACGGGGCTCGGCCTTGGGGACACTACAACAGTGGGGAGAGATAGGTAAAAAGGAATTTTTCCATTATATGTTGTTTTTGGTATTTTAATTATGAAATGTTTATGTTTATGTATCTTAGACTAATCAAGAGCTTTCACAATTCAGATGTGGTGCCTTTCAGGCCTCCAGGATCATCTCCTATCCAGAGACGTGGAGAGATAGACGCAGTGGCAGGTCAAGGAGTAGCAGCTTAGGATTTCAAGGAGATCAAACACAACCTCGAGGGGTTGACTATGGATATCCCTGACATCACTGTGGATGAGTTACCTCAACGTTACCAACACCATATTGTTGGTGTTTCAGCATCCATTGGTCGACTACTCTTTCGTGTAGCACGGGCAGTGGTTTGTTATCAAGAGCAGCATCCGTGATGCATATGTATATGAAGCCATGTGCTTCAAAATTTTGGTCTCAGGACACACTTTTTGTAACTTTTGACGTTATAATAAAAAACTTGTACTGGATTACTTGTCTTTATGTGTGTGTTTGGATTTATAAATGGCACAAATGTCTATCTAAAACATAATTGGCTAATGCATCTATTAATGTGTTTAGATATCTATGAATGTGTTGATATTCAACGTAATCAAAATTTCTTTCCAAGAGGTGAATTCGCAAATATACCCGTAATAGTGTAGGACTTCGGATGGAATAAACGTTGCTTAATTGCAACACCATGAGTTGAGAATGAAGACATGCAATTAGACAATGGATGCTAAATGAAATGGTGTTAGTTAATAACTCAATAACCGCACTGTATTCCACAATAATATTAGTTGCACGACCAAGGAAAATACCACGTAGACTGATCAAATCGTCCGTAGGTGCATAGATTTCCCATGCAGTAGACGCTAGATTTTGAGTACTGCAACTGGCGTCATCAGCAAAGCCAATATAGGGTAGTGAGAATGCCGACATCTGGAAACTAGGAACAAGCCAAGGTAAGCAGTTTGAGGGAAGAAAAAGAAACGACAAAAAGCACTCTAAAGTATCATACATTAAAGTATAAAGGACTTCTGCAAAAACACTTTAAGCATAGTACTTCTTTAGGTAAAGCCCATTTATGGGTTCACCCGAAGGAATTCCATCGTAATCAACCAGCTCATAATCCCCTTTCTCTAACACTTGTTTAACGATATAAGGGACATGCCACATGGGCTCGAATTTACCTGCCCCCAAAAAATCACGATCTTAGTCATGCAGAAGAACCAAATCGCCTTCAGAAAAACACGAGGTTTAACATGTTTATTGTATTGAACCTTGACGTGTTTCTTCTGGGTTTCCATTACTAACGCAGCATCATGAAGAGTCTCATCTAATTGCATTAAATACAAGAGATGTTCTTCTTCGGCTGTGGTGTTGGGAAGAAATTTGATGGCTAGTTTCAGAGACGAAATTTCAAATTCAATCTGAAAAACGGCTTTGATACCATACACAAATTGGAAAGGCGTGAACCTCGTAGCAGATTTGACTGATGTCTGATAGGCCCATAATGCCGAAAAAAGCATAGTGCACCAACTTGACTTATGAATCCCTACCATCCATCGAAGAATGGTGTTTAAAACTTTGTTTATTGCTTCAACTTGGTCATTGGCCTGTGGAATAAGGGGTTGATTTTTCATGTCGTAAACCCAATTTATCAGTAAGTTAAGACATCATAAAATTGCGAAAATGGGTGCCATGGTCGCTGACGATGGCTTGAGGGACACCAAACTTATTGATGATATTATTGAATATGAACAGTGCTACAATTTTCCTGATGTTATCAAATGTAGGCATCCCCTCGACCCATTTAGTGAAATAATCCATAGTTACAATAATGTATCCATGCCCCCCCGGCCGAGTGAAGGTTACATGTTTTTATCCCCTAGCCTAGGGATAACTAAGGAGATTATGTCTCGAGGCCCACAAGTCCTAGACATGGAGTACCGAGATCCATATTGACTTGAGCCTAGCCCTGGAGGGCCCATCTTTCTTCTTCAGCGCCTCCATCCTATTAGCAACAACAACATCCATCCCATCGGCCTAGTCCTTCAACAACAGTGGGTCTTTCTCCATAAGGTAATGAGTCTTGGTATCATAGTATGTGTCACTTTGATTCTCAAAACATTTGAATATGTGCATTTAATTATTTTCACTTCTAACGTGTGATTGGACCTTATGCCTTTCCACTTGTCCACACCTGGGGCAATTGACAGGATTCCCTAGTAAGTCGGTTCCCATAGGGTTTGAGTTTCCACTGGGTGGGTTCATGGAAGGTCATTATCTGTTCCCACCATACTTACCACTTTTCATCTTTTTCCCTCTCATCCATCCCATACATGGGTTCGGGCATTGGGTTTGCCAAGGGGCTAAAGGCCGAGAGGGTAAAAGTAGTTGGGAAAAGATAAAATCCAAAAGAAAAAAACCTTTAGATGCTTCACCCAGGGATCCATGAGAAATCAATAAAAGGCTTCTCAGCAAGAAACAGAAGGACCCATAAAATAATAAAATCAAGACCTAGTTGGAGGATAGAGGGTCTCATCACGAGCCAGCCTATTAGGTACATGGGCATGTAGCGGTATGAAACTACCATTCAGTTGGTCACCACACTAGGGTAGTGACTCTTGGTGGCATATCCAAGAGAAAGGGGGTCTCATCACTAGCCAACCTTCTCATCGCCGTGAAATGCTTGTGGGTAACATTGTCACCACTGGTCACCAATCCAGGGTAGTGTCCCCTAACTAGTCTCTTGATAGAAAAAAGAAATAAGATAAAACATAAAAGGCATTGAATGGGCTTAGAAACATTTTAATCCATGACAAGGTGCAGCTCACCCTCTTCAGAGGTGCCCACAAGTAAGTCATACATTCCCTTGTCATCACTGCACCCATTGCTCAGACATCCTTACCACCTCATCCAATTTCATGACCTGGACTTGTCTTCACCCGTAAACATCCCAAATCCAATGAGAAATATCCCAATAGGACATCCTAACATCCCCTCCAAACCTAGCTTATAGAATAGCATAACTTCTTTGAGCACTTGTCTCGGAAAAGGGGGTTTTATGCACATGTTTAAATAACTTGATCATTAGATGTGATTGACATTGCTATGATCCTTGTGACTTATGAGCCCATGGAGGGTGTACTTGTTGTTGTTTCAGGGCCACACTCGATGGACATGTACACATGGGAGATGATTAGTTCGTACCTCCAAAAAGATAAAATCCCACTAGATGGATGTTGAGACCCCAGCTAGGGGCAGAGACAGATCAGAGGTTTGCACCAGAGAGAGAGGAGGATGTTCCACTAGAGACAACCTGATAGGCATGGACCCAGGGGGATCTTTCCCTTCTCACTATGATGTAGGCCTTGAAAGGCCCATGACGTCACCCATCATTTTAGACACTTTGGAGGTAGTTGTGTGCCAAGTGGCATGTGTGGTTTGATCCAGAGGCCTTAGGAGGCCTAACATTTTGCTCCTGGAGGCCAATGTTGCCCTAAAAAGGCCTATGTCACCCTAAAAGGGCATGAAGTCACCTTTTCTGCTTGATTTACGGTTTTATTATGTCATTTAATGTAAAAACTAGATATTACATCTAAATTGGCCATGTCGTCCTTTTTGACCTAATTTTGGTCATTGTAACTGTATAAATAAGGGATTTTCCCTTGTGTTTTTTCATCATCTTTCACTCACACTTGGTGAGGTCTAAAATTTGTGCCCTATTTTGGGTTACATGACTGAAACTTAGTGCGCACTTGTTGAAGGAGGCTCACCTTGGACTATTTTGGCAATTTTCTTGGTGGAAGTGTTCAACTAGGGTATTTGCTTGATGATTCTTGGTGAATGTAAGTAATATTTCTGTAATTCTTCTTCATTGAATGGTTATAGTTATGTTTATCTTGAATTTACATTAAGATTGTGAAATTTCTAGCTTAAAACCCTATGAGGCTAAGCACATGTTATTGTCCTTGCCTTAATAAGCTTTCACCTACTAGATTTTGCCAAGAAGTCGATTTTCTTGAAGCTTTTGCTAAGGGCCTTGCCAATGCAACACCCTTTATCTAAGTTGTCACTACTTCATCCTTGAGCTAAATAAGGAGGAAATCTACTAGGGCCTAGGGTTACCTACACCCTAGTAGCTATTTTTTCCCTAGGGTTCGATAGTTGAAGCCTTGGGTTACCAACACTTCAACTATTGACCTATATTGTCTTTAGTTCTCTTACTATCATCTTTTCCTTCAAGATTTGTTGCTACCTAAAATACTACATTTCCCCTAAAGGCACTAATATAATACTTGTTATTGAGTGATTGATCAAAACCACTACCAAAACCTATACTTTAAGCTTGTTACTAACCACTCCTCACATTAGAATAGCCTAATATAATAACTTAGTTGTTGTTGTTACTAAATTAAGCTACAACCATCTATTTCAGAACTAAAAGCATCTAAAAGCAATTGAAAAAGTTGATTAATGCACTGCCTTACTTGCTTCTGACAAATGCTAGTATTTTAATGTTAATAAGTGATTATTCTTGGTCATTTTGAAGACATTTTAAGGCACTTACTATGAAGTTATTGTGTTATAAATATTGTTGCTACAAATTTATGTTTGCTTCACAATTATATCATTCATTACTTTTATTGATAAAGTTCATGATTTTATGAAGTACTAACAGCAAGTTGTACTTGCAAAAAATATATTTTATTGTTGCTTTGTTCCAGGCAGGCACATCTTGATACTTCACCACTTCATTGTATAAAACCCTGGGACTATCTGATCAGTGTGACTTGTGAGAGGGAACATTTTCATAGACATCTTAACCTTGCTTTCTCAAACCCCCAGGTCACTGGGGACGTCTCCCCTGGGCCATCAACCCTAAATAGAAACAAACATCCTATTGAGGTGACAGTGATAGGATAACTTTTGTTATGCCAATTTCCCTTTTACATTAACCTTTCCTTTGATCAAAGTATAAATTGTGTGATAACATTTTGGCACCATTGTCGAGGAACACTGAGTCAATTTTCCTCAAAGACGACACTTCTCGGTAAGCCTTTCATCAAAATCCTTTATTTTACAAAGCTTACCTGGCGAATCCACTGAAAGTGATCCCATCATCCCTTTGATAGTTTCAATAAAATTATCTCACGACTCCACTAACCTTTTCCTAGGTGCCACCTTACTCTCAATTATGTGATATTTCGAAGATATGGGATCATGGCGTCCTGGGAACAAGTGTATCTGACTATTGATTTCAAAAAATTTCAAGGATACCTGAGTTATTTTGATACAAAATGGTCAAGCAACCGTCCAAGATTTGGAGGACTCCCATTTACTCACATTGTAGAATTCTTGAAGTATATAAACGACATAGAAATGGGAGGAGAGGATGTTCTGGTAAAATTATTCATACTTTCTCTACCATCCTTTTTGCAAGATTGGTTTAAGGGTTGTTGCAAATATAGGGGTATATCATCTTTTGTACACCTCATCAGTAGGTTTATTGACTTTGTCAAACCACGATGCTAGACATATGAATATGTCCTTCAAAATCTCAAAACAGCCTTAGAGAATGAAGGATTTACCACTGAGAATGTAGAAGATCTCAGGGATATATATCATGTTCAATGCCAAGAACCTTCTAATATAGAAGAAGATATTTATGAAGAAAATTGTCAACCCCTTGAAGAAGATATTTTTGTGTGACTTGGCATGATTTTTTCCCTCCCTCCTGCCTCCATGAGCTAGACTTTATGATTTCCAATGATACAATACATTCTCTAACTCATGTTATTTTTGTGCTTAACTTATCATTGTTTTGGTTTATGATGAAGCACAGAGGCAGGTATTGTGAGACATTGCTCAGGTGGTTTCACTGGTTATTTGACTATACCTATCATTCATCCAACAGGTAAGTAGACGTAAGTAGGTAGGAATTTGCATTCATTGAATATACCATCTGCATTTCATGCTAGAGTAGTTGTAGTTCCATTTGTATATATGCTTTCATTCATTTTCTATACTATATATGAGCTTGGGTTGATATCACCGCCCCAAATGATTACTAATAATCTTCTATTGAGATCAATCAGGTCACGGGTCATGCCAGAGATGTTGAGGTTCTCATGCACTCTACGGTGAGAACATGTCCCCGAGTTAGAGACAGATGTTATCCCCTAGCCTAGGGAAACTAAGGAGATTATGTCTCGAGGCCCACAAGTCCTAGACAGGGAGTACCGAGAGCCATATTGACTTGAGCCTGGTCCTGGAGGGCCCATCTTTGTTCTTCAGCGCCTCCATCTTGTCAGTAGCAGCAACATCCATCCCATCGGCATGGTCCTTCCATAGTTGTGGGTCTTTCTCCATAAGGTAATGAGTCTGGGTATCATTGTATGTGTCACTCTAATTCTCAAAACATTTGAATATGTGCATTTAATTATTTTCACTTCTAACGTCTGCTTGGACCTTATGTCTTTCCACTTGTCCATGCCTGGGGGGAATGGCAGGATGCCCTAGTAAGTTGGTTACCATAGGGTTTGAGTTTCCACTGGGTGGGGTCATGGAAGGTCATCGTCTGTTCCCACCATACTTACCACTTTTCATATTTTTCCCTCTCATACATCCCATACATTGGTTCGAGCATTGCATTTTCCAAGCTAGCAAAGGGTTGTGACTTACCTTGTGGGAAGAATAGGCTAAAGGCACAGAGGGTAAAAGTAGTTGGAAAAAGATAAAGGCCAAAAGAAAAAAACCTTCATATGCTTCACCCAGGGATCCCCGAGAAAGCAATAAAAGGATTCTCAATAAGAAACAGAGGGACCCATAAAATAATAAAATCAAGACCTAGTTAGAGGATAGGGGGTCTCATCACAAGCCAACCTATTAGGTCCATGGGCATGTAGCGGTATGAAACTACCATTTAACTGGTCACCACACTAGGGTAGTGGTTCTTGGTGGCATATACAAGAGAAAGGGGGTCTCATCACGAGCCAACCTTCTCATCTCCGTGAAATGCTTGTGGGTAACATTGTCACCACTAGTCACCACGCCAGGCAATGTCCCCTAACTAGTATCTTGAAATAAAAAAGCAATAAGATAAAATATAAAAGGTATTGAATGGTCTTGGAAACATTTTAATCCATGAAAAGGTGCATCTCACCCTCTTCAGAGGCACCCACAAGTAAGCCATACATTCCCCTGTCATCACTGCACCCATTGCTCAGACATCCCTTACCACCTCATCCACTTTCATGATCTGGATTTTTCTTCACATGGAAACATCCCACATCCAATGAGAACTAGCCCAATAGGACATACTAACGTCCCCTCCAAACCTGGCTTGTAGAATAGCATAACATCTTTAAGTATTTGTCTAGGAAAAGGGGGTTTTATGCACATGTTTAAATAACTTGATTATTAGATGTGATTGGCATTTCTATGATCCATGCGACTTATGAGCCCATGGAGGGAGTACTTGTTGTTGTTGCAGGGCCACACCTGATGGACAAGTACACATGGGGAGATGATTAGTTCGGACCTCCATAGGGATAAAATCCCACCAGATGGATGTTGAGACCCCAGCTGGGGGCAGAGACAGATCATAGGTTTGCACTGGAGAGAGAGGAGGACGTTCCACCAGAGACAACTTGGCAGGCCTAGACCCAGGGGGTCTTTCCCTTCTCATTGTGATGTATACCTTGAAAGGCCCATGACTTCACCCAGTGTTTTGGACACTTTGGAGGTAGTTGTGTGCCAAGTGGCACATGTGGCTTGATCCAGAGGCCTTAGGAGGACTAACGTTTTGCTCCTGGAGGCCAATGTTTCCCAAAAAAGGCCTAACGTCACCCTAAAAGGGAATGAAATCACCTTTTCTTCTTGATTTAGGGTTTTATTATGTCATTTAATGTAAAAACTGGATATTACATGTAAACTGGCCATGTTGGCCTTTTTGACCTAATTCTGGTCATTGTAACTGTATAAATAAGGGATTTTCCCTTTTATTTTTTCATCATCTTTCACTCACACTTGGTGAGGTCTGAAATTTCTGCCCTATTTTGGGTTACATTACTAAAATTTAGTGTGCACTTGTTGAAGGAGGCTTATTTTGGACTATTTTGGCAATTTTCTTGGTCGAAGTGTTCAACTAGGGTATTTGCTTGATGATTCTTGGTGAATGTGAGTAAGATTTCTGCAATTATTCTTCATTGATTGAATGGTTATAGTTATGTTCATCTTGCATTTACATTAAGATTATTAAATTGCTACCTTACAACCCTAGGAGGCTAAGCACATGTTATTGTCCTTGCCTTAATAAGATTTCACCTACTAGATTTTGCCAAGAAGTTGATTTTCTTGAAGCTTTTTCTAAGGGCCTTTCCATTGCAACGCCCTAGCACATTTTGCTTCATCTAAGCCATCATTACTTCATCCTTGAGCTAAAGAAGGAGGAAAACTACTAGGGCCTCAGGTTACTTACACCCTAGTATCTATTTTTCCTCTAAGGTTTGGTAGTTGAAGCCTTGGGTTACCAACACTTCAACTATTGACCTCTCTTGTATTTAGTTCTCTTACTATCATATGTTCCTTCAAGATTTGTTGCTACCTAAAAGACTCCATTTCCCCTAAAGGCACTAATCTAAGACTTGCTATTGAGTGATTGACTAAAACCACTATCAAAACCTATAATTTAAGCTCTTTACTAACCACTCCTAACATTAGAATAGCCTAATCTACTAACTTAGTTGTTGTTGTTACTAAAGTAAGCTACAACCATCTATTGCAGCACTAAAAGTATCTAAAAGCAATTGAAAAAGTTGATTAGTGCATTGCCTTACTTGCTTCTGACAAATGCTAGTATTTTGATGTTAATAAGTGATTATTCTTGGTCATTTTGAAGCCATTATAAGGCACTTACTGTGAAGCGATTGTCTTATAAATATTGTTGCTACAAATTTCTGTTTGCTTCACCATTATATTAGCCATTGATTTTATTGATAAAGTTCATGTTTTTATGAAGTACTAACAACAAGTTGTACTTGAAAAGATATGTTTTCTTATTGCTTTGTTCCAGGCAGGTACATCTTGATACTTCACCACTTCATTGGTTAAAACCCCAGGACTATCTGATCAGTGTGACTTGTGAGAGGGGAAATTTGCATAGACATATTAAACTTGCTTTCTCAAACCCCCAGGTCATCGAGGACGTCTCCCCTGGGCCATCAACCCTAAATATAAAGAGGCATCCTATTGAGGTGACAGTGATAGGATAACCTTTGTTACGCCAATTCTCCTTTTCCATTAACCTTTCCTTTGATCAAAGTACAAATTGTGTGATAACACATGTCATGAATTCAATGCCCCATTTAGCGAATGGACCAACAAAAACTATAGGATAAAGAGGAGTAGAATGAGATCGAATCTTATTATTATAGGTTTGACAAGCGTGGAATTTCTGAACTGCGAGAATGCAATCTTTGAAAAGTGAATGCCAAAAGTAACCAGCTCATAGGATCTTTTGGGCAATGGCATACCCAGACATATGACCTCCACATGCTCCAGAATGACAATCATTTAGTGCTTTCTCAACTTCATCATATGTCAGAGATGGTCGAAACACAAAATCAATACCACGATGGTAAAGGGTATCACCAAGAATAATATATCGATGGGATTGATACCTAATATGACGACGATTTACACGAGATATATCGGGCCGAAAAGTTTGGGTTTGGATATAAATGAGAATGTCTCCATACCAAATATCGTTTGAACTTATCAGAAAGAGAGATTCATCAGGAAAAGTATCTTCTGCCACGTTTTCTGTATCAGCGGAGGGAAGGTCACATATTAACTCAGCAAATACGAAGGATTTCTTTGACTTAGCTTTCTCAAACTCCAAATCAAACTCCTGGAGAATCATAATCCATTTGGAATATTTCCCCCCTAGCAATTTTCGTCTAATAATATGTTGCATAGGGTTGCAATCATAAATAATCGTGGTTTTGCGCAATAAGATATAGTGACGAAAACGTTGGATAGCTTGAACAACCGCCAAGGCCAATTTTTCTACATGCATGTATTTGATTTCGGTGGTCGTAAGACTCCGACTCAAATAGTAAATGAAATGTTCATTGTGTGAGTCATCCTCTTGGACCAAAACCATGGCGATGGTATGATCCGAAGCAGCCAAGTATAAGAAATAATCTCGACTATAATCAGGGGGATATAATAATGGTGTGCATCTTAATGCAAGTTTCAAAGCATCAAATACTTTGTTGGCAGCATTTTCCCACACAAAATCATGACCCTTCTTAAGAAGTCGAGTGAAACCTTTCGTTAGTTCAGCATAATTGGGAATGAATCATCGTAGAAAGTTTGTCTTCCCTTGCAAACTTTGGAGTTGGCATAAGGTAGAAGGAGGAGAAAAAATGATAATAGCTTCAACCTACAACGGATCCACCCTGATCCCATGTTTGGAAACAATAAATCCTAGAAGTCTTCCAGACTCCACACAAAAAACATATTTATGTGGATTTGATCGTATGTGATAATATCAACAACTGAGGAAAATGGTGTGTAAGTGTGTCGGGTTATCTTGACGATGCATGGAATGTGTCGGTAAATCATCAAGGTAAGGTTGTACAATATGCTTAATATCATGAAAGGCATAATACATAGCACATTGAAAAGTCATACCAGCATTCTTGAGACTGAAAGGGACTTTACGGTACGTGAAGGTACCCCAAGGGAAAATAAAAGTGCTCTTATGTTGATCTACATGTAAAATATTGATTTGATTATAACCAAAAAATCCATCCATTAGAGAAAAGATTTCACTTTTGGCACAATCATCAACGATTTTATTGATGAAAGGGGTTCGATAATTATCTTTAGGAAAAGCCTTGCTAATATCCCTATAATCAACATAAACACGGATCGTTCCTTA
>SNQJ01S0149168.1:27638-51089 GCA_010110895.2 Picea sitchensis
TGATTGTTTGGGTCTTCTCCCGATCGACCGTCAAACTTAGGAATGTCTGATGGTAATTTGGAAAGTATAACCGGACAATCAGGAGAATGCAATATGGGATCATTCAAAATTCTAGATAAATCTAGCAAATCCAAAGTAGATAGAAATGAAAATTGTCTATTTACTTGAGGAAACTGGTAATTTTGGGGAGGCAATCTCGTAGGTATACCAGTAGGTCCATAAGCAGTTTTTAAAAAGTTAAATGGTCCAGTCAAATTCAGTTGTGGAGGGTTTTGAATCCAGTAGCCAACATTCATTGGTTGATTTTGCATGCTACCTTGGAAAGGATCATTAGATTGGAAATCTTGACCCCGGGTAGGATTTACAGTGCCTGGATAAGGCTGCTCGAGATTAGAGGGTACAAAATAATTGAATTGAGGATTTTCCCCCCCAAGCAGTTGTTGATTGCCTTGGAAAGGAAAATTCCAAGGTTGGGTTTGTAATCCAGGTCTATATTGCCCATGAACTGGGTTATGACCCCCAACTTGGGGTTGTCCCCCAACTTGAGGTTGACCTCCAACGAGAAGTTGAAAACCAGAAGTAACAGAATGACTTGTGCCTCCAAGAAAATTGGAGCTACTTGGGCCAGGATGATTATATCCTCCAGGTGGTGGAGGAACGCTAGGCCCTTCGGATAGAACCTAGGTAGGAGTGAGAACAAAACCGCAAGCATCATTATACCCATGTGGAACAAAAAGACTAGGCCCTCCGGATGGACCCTGGGTAAGGATTAAAAAAAGAACTATTAAGAGTGTTATACCCAGGTGGAAGTAATGGATTTTATCTAAGTGGATAGGAGCTTGAGTTATTACTAAACTTCCGACAGAAACATGTGCAACTTCTGGGACTGTGGTAGAGCTAGTGATTTGGAGAGGAAAAATTTATGTGTGCCAACCAACAACAGGTATGAAGTCGTAACAACATTACTCGTTGTGCCAGTAAAATGATTCAGAGGTATTGTATAAGCAGTGGAAGTAACGGGTATGTGTGATGATGTAGGATGGTTGGACTCATACCTAGTTTATCAAAAATATCGTGTCTCGAGGATGTCCTCCAAAAAGAACGGACTGGGACTAAACTAGGATTAAAAATTCCATAAGTGTGAACCGAATTTGTAAATGACTCACTGTGAAATGGTGGATCATCCAAACCGGACTCTACGAAAGGTCCCTAAGGTACTCTAGTATAGTCTTCAGCAACAACGTCTCCCGAAAAGTTTATTCGAAGTAAAATTGGATCTTGTATAATATTCAATAACGGATTTATAGGGAGTGATGATTCAACCAATGGAGTAGAACTCTCTATCTTAGAGGATACGTCGTTATTGACTGCTCCTTTAGGAGAAGGACCCTCTGGTGAATTAGGAAGCAAGGGGGCATATTCTTTTGATTCTTCCGAAGGCAATCCCTGCATCCTACATGAATGGCGAGGGCCGATGTTGGCCACACCCAACAAAGAATAAAAAAGATCTATGGCCAACTAGAGAAAACAAACAACACTTCACTAATAAAATCTAGATATCAAGCAGACAAACAAACCTCCTTATTTCGAAATCACTAGTTGGTAATGAAATCCAACGTCGCGAGATAAAGACAAGAAGGGGATGGGATAAAGCGGGTGGAAAAGTTACGTTGACAACCTACTTAACAGAATTACGCCCTGATGCAATCTCCCACACACAATTGTTGGCATACACTCCAAGGAGCCTGAGTGATTTTAGCCAACGTTGATTCCAGGTACCGTGAAGACTTTCCCCTCCACAGTCACCTCATGTGAAGACCCTAAAGAGATAGGCTACTAAGGTTACCAATTAAGACAATGATGCCTGGGGAAGCATTCGACAGTCTGATATATACGCAAGGGCAGGGTACCTAAGCCCGAAATCTCCTCGAGAAGGTCTGCACAGGATTTTCTTCTCAAGTGATCCCCAATAATAGGCGCATTCACTACACTAATACCAACAAAGCAAGGTGAGTAACTCTTCTGGCCCTAATGCAACCTCGTGATTGACCCTTGTGTTAGAAGGGCTTCCCAAGACAAAATGTAGTAAGTGGCTTTAACTCTCCCAATCAAAAGATATTATTCTGTGTTTTGATGCTTTGGAAAGTATTCCTCACAACCTATTCCAAAGCGCTATCCCTAGCTAATGTTGGTGTATAAGAGTTCTAGAAAATAAAAGTTACTAGATAAACTTTAAAATTACGCTGAATTTTAATGGTTGTTATTTAACTCAAAAAGGAAGCGAAGATGAAACTGATGAAGTGCTTGACCTTGACTCAACAATATGCAAAGAGAGATGAGATGCAATATTTACGTTCGATGAACTCTAATTACATAAGAGAGAAGGTTTTCTTTTTCTAGAATACAACAAGTTGAAAAATACAATTCCTTCGATCTTTGAACAATCTTGATACCAAACAATCAAAGCTATCAAATTTTCCAATTTTCTCTTCTTAAACAAACACTTGAATGCAAAAATTTCCTGTAAACACTACGAATAGAAAGATAATTTCCAATTCTTTTTTCTTTTCAAAATAAAAAATAGAGATCTGAATAAAAATAAAAATAAAAAGTTGTTCAAGAAAATGAATGCACTCACAAAGAAATTCTCCAAACTTAACTCATAATTCAACCAAAAATGTAAAAGAAAGAAAATTCATTTCTCTAACGAAATCAAAGATCGTTTTCTAATCAACAACAATTCAAAATTCACAAAAAAATCATTAACAACTTATCAGACAAGCACTCAAGGATGAAACCCAAAGATTATACCCTTGCAACAATAAATGAAAAATAGAACTATGGAGCTTATGAAAAAGACTCTCAACACTTGAGAAATGATCAAATTCAGTTTAAAAATTGCAAACCAAGATGTGAATAATCATTCTACATGACCAAAAATTCATTCCAAGAAATGATAAAAAATCTGGGCATGGAGGAAAAACTGACTGTCACTCAAAAAATTTCTTCAGGAATCGTCGCAGGCACCAAAAAGACATAGTGTGACGATGAAGGATCGTCGCAGGCAGTGAGAAATACATAGTGTGACGTCGTCACACTGGTTTGCATAGCAGGGTGTGACGATGATTGAAAATGAAAGAAAAATGAACAGAGGACAAAATTTCCCAATGAACTTTTAAGACCAGGGAGTCAACATGCATCACCCAATGACTCAGAGGATTAAAAATCAACCAAAAGCAGGAAAGCCAAAAGAAAAAAGGAAGCAAATACCAAAAGAGAACGTTCCCCAGTATGGTCACCAATTTTGTTATCGGACAAATCGATAAGTGTTGACACAAACTAATCTCCCTAACTTCAACAAGAAATTAGAACAAAACATAGCATAATACAAGATTCTCCTTAGATTTCATTGTAATGGAAACTAGTTCAATAAGGGACAAATGGCATACCGTTTAAACGTTGTTTGATCCTCGCTAGTGTCGTTCTTGCTCCATCCTTATATTTTTTGGATGTTGAACCTGTTAAGAAGCACAAACCAACAAAGAGAAAGAGCAACAATATATATATATTTCAATGAAACTTATGCATAAGATCAAGGAGTTATAAAATAAAATGGAGACACTTTTATAGGGAAGAAATGTATCACTACATTATATTGATGAAAGTGGAGAATATAACCTATGCCTTGATGTTGCAAGGTGGGTCCCTTCCAATGGCCCTTTTCTTCAACACACACACCTTTGCTCCAATGCTTTTGATGAAGAGTATTCACAACCTGACTTGGAAAGCTAAAGAAAAGCTATCACAAGTACAATCTTCAGCAAAATTCTTCATGCATAATACAGCCTCCAACCTTTCCCATGAGATATCATATTTATAAATATTGAAGAGGGATGGATGAAGAGATTGGGATAATCCCACTAAATCAGAGAAGCGAGTAAGATCCAAATTGATCGGAGGCCACTTCATCCTCCCGAGAAGCGAGTGAAAACCATGCTTCAACGCATGGTGGGGGTGAACAAAACCACTTGGAATTTGAAACTCTTCTTAGCATTTTGGGCCTATTGGACTTCGTTTAAAAATGCCACTGGATTCACACCTTTCTAGTTGGTATATGGGTTGGAAGCGGTGTTGTCGATTGAATGTGAGATTCCATCTCTAAAACTAGTCGTAGAACTCCTGCCCCACACCTCTACTGAAGAAGAATGCTTCATGTATCTAACGAAGTTGGATGAAACCAGTTGTGATGTTGCTCTCATTAACGAGACATATCAAAAATGCATCAAGACCCAATATGATAAGTCTATCTGACCTCACATATTCGCAGAAGGAGATCTAGTCTTTGTCTATGACCAAGACCATGATAAACTTGGAGCAGGAAAATTGGAGCCTATGTGGCATGGACCTTACATCATAAAATGTGTGGTACAAAAAGGTGCCTACGAGCTAATAGATTATGATGGAACCCCTCCCAGTGAGCCTCACAATGGGCTCTACCTGAAAAAATAGTACACTTAGAAAATGCTGCGTATGTGCTTTGTACATTATTATACCATATGTTTTGGTTTCGTGTGTTTTTAATTTTTCATGAACGAGTTTTGTTTCATCCTTAGCTGCTTCTACCCTACTTTGTGCCTGAATGTGCAGATGTCAGCATCTTTCCCAATATATTTTTGATTTGTTGATGGCTCTAGCCGACATACCCAAAACTTAGCTTTTGCAACTTGGACCATCTACCATTCTGGCGAGTTGGTGCGATCAAGAGGGACCTGACTTGGACCTGCAACCAATAATGTTGCAAAATATCACATTATTATTGGACTTTTGTCTGAAGCTACCTCTCTTGACATATCTCAAATTATCATTAAACTTGATTCCCAACTTGTGGTTTGTCAACTTAACCACATTTATACCTTACAAAATCCAATATTGCTACTTCTCTACTTGAGGTTTCGTCGTCTCGAAAGTTTTTTTACTTACGTATAATACCAACATATACCAAGAGAACTTAATACCATTACAGATTTGTTAGAAAATCACATGTTGGATTGGCATCTTGCACATAGATGAATATTCAAGATCATAAAAACATCAACATAAAATATAAAAAACATCACATAATTGTAACATAAGCATCTCAAACAAAACTCATATATATGTGTGTGTGTGTGTGTGTGTGTGTGTGTGTGTGTAAATAACAAAAGTGTGTCGTAATATAGTCCAAAAAGTACATAGAGTGGGAAAATGTGGGCTACTATGTCTGTACATCATCATATCAAGACTACAAGAAACTCTACTCATTCCCCTATACTACATTGTGCTCATGGTATCACACTACTTCTCTAGCTACTCGTCTCAAAAGATGGCTAAGACTCTCTGGTACACCCACAGTGTGCCTCTGCAAGTGTAAAGTAACATCTCGCAATCTCATGGAAGGGACAGCCATGGTAAGCCCTCTAATATTCCTTTAGGCCTCGCGAAGTCCTCCAGCTCCGCCACCTGCCTCCACTATTGCCTGGCCACCGTCGCATTGTATAAATGGTGGCATTCCAACTGGACGATCCATCCCGTTGTCTACATGATAAAAAAACAAACATGTTTTAAACCCTCCTTGTACGACAAAAAAATTCATATATTATAAAACAAAAATATATATTTTTGCAAGGTCATGATCTCCTGTGTTTTACATTATGCATCCCATAGTGCCCCTTCAGGGAGCACTAGATCCACACTACCCCTAAAATCAAATCTGACATAAGGGTAGTCCTCTACCATCATGATATGCCTCTTCCACCATGTGAAGAAGCCAACAGTAAAAGAAAAGGATGAGGGCTCATTCCCCAAATGAGGCAAAAGACTGATCCACCTCTCCATATGGGGCTTGGATGCAAGACACTCCATCAATGCAACTTGTGGTTGCATCTATGGTACTCGCTCCAAGACTAATGATACCAGGAAAGATCCATACCCAAACTGCTTTTGTTTTCCCGCTCTACATTTGGAAATCTGATCTTTCACATTTGGAAATCTGATCTTTTCACATTTTCCAAAAGGCAATTGCAAGTGAAAGGGTGAAAGGTGAAAATGAACTAAATTTTTACCCAAAATGACCTTTTACCTTTTGCAAACTAGTTTTATCTAACCCTTTTTCACATTAATATTACCTATCATTTGGTTGTTTTCGCAATTATCATCATTTTTTAAGGAATTGTTGACATTTTTTCCCAAGATGATTTGTTTATGCAGGAACATATGAAGGACAATCATTTTGTCACTTTGTGATCTCTTCGAGCAAACTTTTTTGTCCTTCGTGCTCGTTAAAATACGAAGAGTCGTATGTTGGGTGATAGTTTAACCCTTTTTCGGTCGCAGTAGACTAACTACAAAAAAGGAATACTCTAGTCAAATATCGACTATAGGAGTTCTTCGTCGTATTATTTTATTCTTTTTTGGGCCTCGGAGACTAAAATTACAACAAATAACACCCATAGAGTTTTCTTTAACTTCTTTTCAAACTCCCTAAACATGAAAAACAACCTAGTTTTCCTTCTCTAGACTCGTAAAATCATACATTGAAGGGCCCATCTGGGATCAAACCCTTACTTCTTCCAGCTCATTAAACATGTGAAGAGGAACTTACCGAAGGTGAGTTATACCAAGCACCTGTTATCCTCCTCAATCTTGATAAACAAGAAAGAGGTACTCATTTATTTGGATGGGGGAAAAATTGAAGCAAGTGGGTCAAGTGTCTTGAAACCTTTAAGGCAGCTATTGTTGTCACCCTTGAACATGGCACTCGTCTGCATTTCACCTTACATTTAGTTAATTCACTCTCCTTTGAGTCATACCAATCCCATGAGTCTTATTAATCCTTTGGTTCATCCGAAGAGTGCCCTAGTCATTGTCGTGTTGTGTTTTGGTCCATTTCTCAAACGAGTCGAAAGCTACCAAATCATGTGTCATGCCTCATCAATGTTCAAGGGACATATTTCACTTCAGATCAACCATCTACGGTATTATCAATTTCCATCCCTGTGTCAATCCATATTTCCAATCATTGTCCTATGATCATTTTATGTCGATGAAGGGGGATACATCAAGGCCCTCCTTCGCCAAGTATTTTCCTGTCGACTTCAGCACATCATCCATGAATTTGACTTAGAAACACAACAATACCTTGGAACTTGCATGCCTCAATGGCAAGCATCCTCACTTTCGACAAAGGGTTTACATCAATTACCTCTGATCAATTGATTCCACGAATGTTCGACTTCAGCACATTTTTCACATTCATTGGGATGTACTTTAGGTACCTTGGGAATCATTGACATCATTGGTGATTTCCCTTGTGCTTATTAACAGTATACATCAATGACCGGTAATCAAGTGATTTCTACCATGTTCGACATTAAAACATTTATTCTCATGGATAGGATCATACTATTTCGGGATCAGGATGAAGACCCTGGGTTGAGAACCCACTCTGTTATGTTCTTTGCACAGGTTACGACAAAGATTATTTGACTAATTTACATACATACATTTTGTATTGGTTCATGGCTATTTTCTTGTCATATCATAGCTCCACTTTGTATTCGTTCGTGGTTTCGATCAGGTCATGTCATGGGCAAATGGATCCACATTGTATCTTTGGTGGCCATCTCCTTAGTCAATATCACTATGGATCCGCAGTGTATTGGTCGACGACCATGCTTTGAGTCATTTATATTCCAAGCATAGGTATTCCTACCTCAGGAATGAAACGTATATTAATATTGTTTTGATGATTGTTTGTAGCTTCTACCAGGTTCTCCGACTCCACCACCATTGCATTGAAAAAAGTGTTTCGACCATCGGTTTCCTCTTCTGATCTCACACTTTTGGGGGCAATCTGTTACACATAAAAATTCCACACTTGCATATAAAGTGTCGTAAGCGGCTCAAACGTCATGTTTTGAGTGTCGCATGTGGCGCATGTGGCGCAAATGTCACATTCTAAGTGTCGTAAGTGTCGCACCTAAACCGTTGCAAGTGTCGTAACATGCTTCATGCACTTTTTGTAAGTGTCGCAACTCAATCGACACCTTAGAAACATTTTTCACAACCTCCAAATCCTTAATGAGAGAAAAGGAAATCCCCATCGGTGGTAGTGAGGCATGACGGAAGTTGACAATGATGAGCGTTTGTGAAGGGTGGCACTTACGGCCAATACATGTTGGAAGTGCCGTAGGGTACTATGACGTATTAAAGAGTGCGCTAGCTTGCTAAGATGAAACCGTAATGCTAACATGGGGAGTGCCATTCTTGATATGAGGAAGGATGTACCTCCACTTTGATTCTATAGACCCATCTCTCTACGGATTGGGTTAGTTATAATTTCTACCCTCATTACTTGGGCTTCACCTTAAGATATGATCCAAACCTCAAGGACCCATATCCTCAACCATAACCCTCATTTACTCATGGTAGTTGCTTCTCATTGCCTATAAATTAGAAGCATTTCCATGGGATAGAGGATCAATACTAGCATCGTTATTTTGATATTATATTGTTCATGCAAAGGGGTGGATAAGGAGAGTCTGAAGGTGATATTATATTGTTCATGCAAAGGGGTGGATAAGGAGAGTCTGAAGGAGCTTATGCATATTCAAAATCAGATTATAAGTATCTACTTTTGGTTCTCAAATTAATATACTTGGCCCATGTCCTTCAAGTATGTGTACTTTCACATCTACTTGTCTATTGTCGTTCAATCTTCATAGGTACATATGTTTAGTTAATTATATAGAGTGGAAGAAAGGTATCTTTGTTGTTATTTAAAGGATCGAGGAGCTTAGGAATCAAGCTCAACATTTGGAGTATCAAGGACAATCACTATAATAAGGTATGTCACACTTTTCTTCTCCTCATTTAACTAGCTAAATTATATCTGAAAGGAATATAGCAACCATTTGTACTTTTATGTCTTGGTAACAGGGGTCTGATAATCTAAGGGAAATTTCACCTATTCGCAGGGGAAATATTTTGTAACACTCCAGCACAAGATTCTCAACCAATTGTGTAGAGACTAAGTTAGATTTTTAACCAAGATCAAACAAACAATCCACCTTATTATGTTTCATGTGGATGTTAACACAAAATAGTTTAGTCATCTCCTTCTCCCCCCTGTGGTTACAACCAACTAATGCCACCTCCTTTTAAATATTGGTGCAACTGATCTTCCCTTCTAGGTATGAGGTGTTGTCCACCCTTTCCTTGACATCGACAGTTAGCATTATCTTCTTCTTCTTCTTCTGTAAATTCTTGGGGCACTTCTTCAGGTGCAATTTCCAGCAGTCTTCCTCAATGTGTCCCTTTCGATCACAACCTTTGCATTGCTTGGTAGAAGGGGTTTCTTTCTGTGTTGTTACTAAAATCTTCTTCTCAATCGACTTATTTTTTTTTTTCCCTTTCTTCTGCTCTTGCGGTTTCACTTTCTTGTGTGTGCTTGTTTGATGCTTCCACTTGTCTCCCTCAAGTTAATGTTCCTAAACATTGTCATCATGAATTGTATTTGGTTTAAACAACATCAATTGACATCAAATGTTTTGTAGCAATGCCCCCAAATACTTGATTAACATTTTAGGACTTTTGAGAGAGACTCCCATTTGAATTTCTCTCTTCCTGAACTCAGTGGTGAACTCTTGTATAGACTATCCTTACCTCTACCTAAAGTAATGCCATACAATTTTTTGGTACTCCTCATATGTGATTGGGTAGAATTGTGCTTTGATCATGTCCTTGAACACCTCCCATTCAATGACCAGTGGTCCATTTTCTAGTGCTCTGCTTACTGCATCACTCTCCCACCATGCTTCTCTACCTTCTGCAACTCACCAACACCATTCCATCCACCCCCCCGACACGGGGAATTTACTCGGCCATACTGGCAGGGGTAAAAAACCAAATCCCTTCTTCTGCCAGCAACATCTTAATTCAAAGAGGGATTTCTCGTACTAGTCTACCCCAAGCTCCCTTCTTGAACTCTGATTCCTCTTTTGAAAAGGATTGGTAGTTTTCTGCAACCTCCTTAAGAGGTATTAGATATTTTATGTGTACGCTCATGTTTTCCAAAAATAATATATTTGTGAAAACTCCAATTTTATATAATAAGGACCTAATGGCTCTTATTAGTGACTTAGCATTAAGTTAGGGGTTTTAACACTCTATTGATATAAATAGGGTTTTCCTCTCCCCCTACCCCTCATATCTATCTCATATAAATTCAATCAACTATATTTTGGTGTTTATTGGCGATGTCTTCCTCCATTACTTGAATTTGCAGATGAAATTAACACTTGGGTGTGTAGGTGCCCTTGTTTTTTTTCTTATTCTCTATTGCTATTGTTTCCTTTATATTTATATTGCAATATTGTTTCAAATTTGGTTATATGACCATTGCAAGTTGGTATTAGAGTTTTAGTCAATTTTTGTTCTTGATGTGTTTTTATTTTTTTTGGTAAAAAAACAAAAATTTTAAAGAAGAATATGTTGGAAGGTAAATCCTAGTATGTATCTAACAGATATTATAAGAAAGCTTCAATTTTTTCATAAGAAATCGTGGAGATCACTAGAATCCATGGGAACATGGACCGAAATCTACATTTCATAATTACAAGTGCTTTGAGGAGAAAGAGGAAGAGATAAACCCTTTCGGGGAAAAGACAAAAACCCTCTAACATCACTAGGGAAACAAACCTACATAACATTATTAGGGAAACAAAACCATCGCAGCCCTAGTTTCAACCTTCAAATTGATCCCATAGTATGAATTTAGCAGGGAAGTCGAAATGCATACATGGTTAGGTGAGTTGAAGCTAGAATTCAAGGTGCAACTCATGTATTATTAAGAGGATGAGTTGAATGTGGCATTAAAACACTTGGATGGGGTAGCCCATATTTGGGCTATGAGATAGATTTCTAAAAATCACAATGGGGATTTTATTGACTCTACAAATGCATTGAATTAGAGTAAATCTATAACTAGGATGAGCCTTTTTATTTTCAACACATGCACTTTTTCCATGAGGAATTGATGATAGAAGAATACCTTGAGAAGTTCCAGGTCTTAGAATCCAAGATCAAATTCATATAGATGTAATGTATAACATCTATGTTTCAAATATATACACCAAATCCTAGATTGAGGTAAAAATATTTGAACCTTAATCTTTAACAAAAGCCATCACAATAGTTAGAAGAACAAAGAGACATGTTGTAGCTATTAATATAAAATGTTAAGTTCTTCTAAAAGGATTTATACACATGACAGGAGGCCAAATAAGTGGGAAAACACAAAATTCCACAAATCAAATCCCCTGGTTGTCAGCCTACCCAAATACCTCACCATTAAACCTCTATCATAAGTAATCTCAAACTTGGCTTAAGGGTCATGTATGTAATGCTAAAAAATTATATATGGTTGAAGACTTGTACTAATCTAAATCTGAATATGAGCCCATAATGGACACCCTTCCTGAAGAACAATATAGTGAATATAGTCCATAAGACAAATCACCTGCTCTAGTAAAAAGTAGATAAATATTTGTTTTCATTGATGTAAAGTCTATGTTGGATAGACTAAACACCATCATTTTTAATGACCATATTAAAAATCAAAGGATCGGTATTATGTTTGATCTCGGTAGTACATTGAACATTCTTGATAAGAAACAAGATAAGCATTTGGGCATCCATTACGATACTCTTGAATGCTTTCCCATATACTTCCTAGGATATAAACATATTAAGTGTCCAAGTGTGGTGCATAAAGTGGAACTTTTTGTAGAAGGATATAGCCTCAAGAATGAATAAATGTCATAGATGTTCAAGAAGTAGACATTGTTTTGGTATTCGGTGTATTATTTCCATGGGAACTTGCTCCAGTAAGCACTAGGAGAAATTTCTCTCCTTCCAACAAGATGGTCATGAAGCTACTCTCAAACGACTGGAACCTAAAAGCATTCAGTTTGTGGATTCAAAACTCATCTAAACTTTTGAATAAGGACCACTTTGGATTCATGGATCACTTATACTTTATGAAGACAACTACTTCTTGATAATGTTTTGCATCGTGGCTCTCTACCTTGTTTTAGAAGTATAAGGTGGTCTTCTAGGAGATGTTTGTAGAATATCCATTTAACAAGGCCATGTTAATGTTGGACCTCGATAAAGGTCCCTAAGTGGCATGCCCCCATTAATATGGTCATTTTTAGAAGTTAGGTAATGAAATGCTTTTGCAAGAACTTCTAGAAAATGGTATCATAACTCTCAATAAGAGCTCTTATGTTTCCTATATTATCTTGGCAAGGGGTTCTTATCAAATGGTTCTTATCAAATCTATATTTATTTTATAGAACATAATGAGGTCATGTTGAGCAAGCAACAACTTCACCTTTATTTTTTCCTTTGTCATGTGATTCAAGAAAAAAAGTTGAAGTCTCTCTTATTATTTTATTTGAGTTGTGAGTAACTTCTCCCTTATTTTTTCCTTTGTCATGTGACTCAAGAAAAAAGTTGAAGTCTTTCTTATTATTTTATTTGAGTTGTGAGAAGCTACACTTGTTCATATTATGAATTGAAGAAATTTGTGTGCTTCTTTATTTTAATGAAAACCATAATAGGATGGTTTGAGACATAATAACAACCTTGTTCATAGCTTCAGGTTTTTGAATAGACCTATCAATTTTGGATTGCTTTACCATCTCTCACAAACATTGTTTTAGGCAAGCCGTGAAATGTTTCACTCCTCTTTAAAGTTTTCTCTTTGCAGAATATCGTAGCAAACTCAATCTTACAAAATTCCAAAAACTGTGACACGTCAGATCATCGGCAATTTCCAAAAGTATAGAATATGGAATACATCACAATGTTGCAAAGTTTCAAACATCATGGTGAATAAAAACTTGGATTTGTGAAACGTATCGCGAGGATGCAAAACTATTGAAGTTGTGACAAACGACCCAAAAAAAATCAACAATGCTTGACATATCACATCCTTGCAAGATTGTAAAACAAGTGAAACTGTAATAAGGAGAGGCCATCGCCCATCGCTTGGCATCAAAATTCACCATGATACGGCATATTACATTTCTGCAAAACTGTAAAACAAGTGAAACAATGACAGGGGAAAGGTATCAAGCACCATCACAAGTTTTTGTGATGCGACACTAGTTCACAAGATTCATAGATTCTAACCATGTGACACATCGCAAGACTCAAATTTTTTAAAGGTTGCGATATTAACATGCTTTCAAGGAATCTTCAAGGTGTTGATATTATGGTAGCTTTGGGACGTATCAATCTCCATTGTGACCTTTGACAAGATTAGAATATTCTGGAAGCAAGAAAAGAATTGAATGTAACCCTAGAAGAGATGTCGGCTAAGAGAGATAATTAATATGAATTAATTAGTACCCAGAATGAGAAGTCGGCCCAGGAAGCCTACCAGAACTAGTATAAATACAGGGCGCTAGTCTTCACTTTACACACAACTCTCAGAATCACAGAGAGACACTTTTGCGCACTGCAGTTGGGCAGTCTTGTGCACAAGTCCTGAAGAAGGTGTTGTCGCCAGTTTTGAAGTCTATAGTTTCTATATTTATGGGATGGACTCTCTGATCAGCTTTGGGTACTTCTTTCTTGGTGCATTATCCTTACTTTCCTATTGATTTTCTACCAGGATTCTTCTCACCGTCAAGATCAAGGTGCTTGAGGGTGGCTTCAGCCTATGGTTGGGTGACAATAGTGTTATTGTCTATGGTTAAACGAGCACATTCTAAGAGGTTATGGGCCCACACCTCCTTCATTCATTCAAACCGTTGGAAGTAAGCATAGCCATAAGGATACTAATCTCATTGAATAATTGTCGTTAGGGTTTTCTAGCAGGAGCAATTACCAAATCACTGTCACTAGGGTTACTAGCAAGTGCGGCTGCAGAAACCCTAAAACCTTGATGCATCACCTTATGATGGAACATCTCGCTCAAGAAGAAGGTATCCAACTGCGCCTTAATGCAGTGCACCTATTGGCACTCTCAGAAGGAAAAAACGTCAAAGTTGAAATTTTGGATCAAAGCGTGACTAGTCACCAGTCAACCGAAGTCATGAATGAAAAGACTAGTCATCTACACTACTCAACACTCACATGAACGATTAAAGATGACATGTGGATAATTGACATTGGATATTTTAGTAATATGACAGGATATCAAGCTAGACTCTCCAATCTAAATGAACATAAGGCATCGCACAAGGTAGAGCTTGGAGACAAAATCACTTACCCATTCGAAGGAATTGGACAAGTCTTCGTCAAGTTGAAAACAGGTAACAATGTTCATTTGAGCAATGTCTTATATGTACCTGGTTTAGAAAAGAATCTTGTATCCATATCTTTCCTAGAAGAAAAAGGAAACAGAATAGCTTTCGTAGATGGAAAAGTGTTGTCTTGGCATAAAGACTCCAGCATAGAGAATTCTAGGGTTATTGGAACCCGTGAAGGAAATCTATATAGACTACTAGAACAAAATGATGAGGCTCTTGTACATGATGAAGTCAATCCCAATGAACGTTGGCACAGAAGGTACGCTCATATTAACTATCAAGCATTACCTTTTCTCAAAAATATGGTTGAAGGAATACCAGAATTACAGTCTACACATGAAGGAATTTGCAAAGGATGTGCTCTTGGAAAGAATATCAAGAAACCATTCCCAAGCAGAAACAATAGATCAAAGGAGATTCTAGATCTAATACATTTAGATGTTTGCGGTCTGATGCGAGTCAAATCTATAGGAGGCTCTCTTTACTACGTAATCTTCATAGATGATTACTCAAGAAAGGCTTGGTTATATCTCTTGAACACAAAGGACAAAGTATTCAACAAGTTTCAAGAATTCAAAGTAGAGATAGAGAACCTCACAAACAAGAAAATCAAGACCTTGAGAACAGATAATGGAGGAGAATACACATCCAAGGAATTTGTTGCCTTTTGAAAATCGGCAGGGATTAGGAGGGAGCTGATTGTTCCTCATAATCCTCAACAAAATGGTGTAGCAGAAAGGAAGAATAGATCTATTGAAGAAACTGTGAAGGCATTACTAAATGATCAAGGTTTATCTATGTTTTTATGGGGAGAAGCAACCATGAAAACAATATACGTTCAAAATAGAAGTCCTCGCCGCATATTGAAAGATATGACTCCAGAAGAAGACTTCTCAGAAAAGAAACCTAATGTGGAAAACTTAAGAATATTTGGATGCCCTGTTTACTTTCACATTCCCAAGGACAAAAGGAATAAATTAGAACCCTCAGGAAAGTAGGGAATATTCGTGGGATATAGTGAATCATCCAAATCCTATAGAATCTATATCCCATAAAAACATAAGATTGAAGTCAGCAGAGATGTGTCCTTCAATGAAAATATGGATTTCAAGAAATCCATAGACGAAACTATAGAAGAAGAAGAGTATGAAGAGCCTATTGAAGAAGGCACATGTCTTCCAGAAAATCAAAATGAAGAAAAAGAACAACTTGATCATCCGATGCAACCATGTGAGACCATTAATTAGACATTGTACCCAAGACCAATAAATGACCAACTTGGCTTGAATCTACCCTACAAGAAGCAGAAAGACTCAAGGCCCCAAGTGGGACCTTCAAAAAAAGTAAGAAGCCCAAAATATTCTCCAGTTATGCAGCATGTATGACAAAGCTTCTAGACGAAGAACCTACCACGTTTGAAGAGGCAATTTAGAAGAAACAATGGAAAGAAGCCATGACAGAAGAACACCAGTCCATCATGAAAAATGATGTATGGGAAATTGTGCCTAGACCTACAGAAAAATCAGTAGTAACATCAAAATGGGTATATAAGGTCAAACATGGAACATACGAAAGCGTGGACAAATATAAATCAAGGTTCATAGCCAGAAGGTTCTCCCAGAAGGAGGAGGAGACTATGACGAAACATTCACTCATGTTTGTAGATATACTTCCATTAGAGTTATCATGACTCTTTCCTCTTCCATGGGATGGTTGCTCGAGATGGATGTAAAACCAACTTTCCTCAATGGAGCAATCCCGAAGAAGAGGTATACATTGAACAACCTCAAAGGCTTGAAGTACATTCTAGACACTCGCTGTTTACAAAACTAAAAGAAAGCTTTATATGGACTCAAAGCAAGCTCAAAGAGCTTGGTATGCACGAATGAATGACTACCTAATGATACTTGGTTTCTCCAAAAGTAATACAGATCCAAATCTATACTACAAAGTCATGAACAATGAACCTATGATTCTCTTTTATTATATGTCGACCCGATCTATTCCTACTACTATATGTGAAGAGTCTCTCATCATCCGGTGCAAAAAGGAACTAGCTTATGAGTTTGATGAAGAAGAGATCTTGGTCTCATGCATTATTACTTGGGACTAGAAGTATGGCGAGAAGCATGGTGAAGTATTCCTTGGACAAGGGAAAGTATGCAATAAAGATTCTTCAAAAGTTTGGAATGATGGATTGCAAATCCATGGACACTCCTATGACCCGCAGGATACAAGAAAAGTAAGAAATTCAGATTCTGGTCCAATAGATCCATCACTATATAGACAATTAGTTGGGTCATTGATGTATTTAGTAAATACTCGATGAGACATTTGCTTTGTCATGAACACACTAAAGCCAATTCCAGTGGAACCTAGACATGAGCATTGGACAACTGCAAAACATGATACAAGGTATATCCATGGGACACTAAACTATGGTTTAAGATATATATAGAATCTAGTAGTACTGAGTGTGGATTCACAAATTGGTCAGGTAGGAAGTGTAGAACACAGGAAAAGGAAGTACTTAGGATGTTTCAGGTGAGCTTGCTATGATATCTTGGGGCAGTAGAAAAAAGTCTATAGCACTCGGCCATTGACGAGAAATATGTCGTAGCATGTGAGGCATGTACAAGCTTAATGGATGAGAAAGTTGATTTATGGATTATTTGGTCGGAGTTCAATTAGGCCATAATACAACTGTATTGTCAGAGTTGTATAAGGCTATCCAAACACACAGTGTTTCATGAGCGAATTGAAGCACATTGAGATCAAATAGTATTTTATTCAAGATAAAGTCGAGGAGAGTAAAGCTCCAATATATCCCCTACGGATGAAGCAGGCGAGATATCCTGAGAAAGCCTCTGTCCATAATAAAGTTTGCATATTTTTGAGAGAAATTGGGGATCGTGGAAATAACTCCTTAGTTGAAAGGGAAGAGACTCTCGAGGTTGGGATGGAGCACTAACATATCATTGATTTGAGGCAGTCATTTTTCAAGTTGAAAAATGGTCCATCTTGGCTTTGATTTCCTTTCGGTTGGAAAGTGATTGATATTCTGACAGTTAAGTATTTTCCAGTTCGAAAAATGATCCAAATTGAACTATCATTTTTGTAATGAAAAGAGTTCGATGGATTGTTGATGTACCATAGGCAATGATTTCCCATTGTAGTTGCCCAGGGAAATGGTCTAGGGCAGTCTCTCTTCTTGATGGTCACTCTCAATAGTGGTGAAGACTAGTCAGCCTTGTCGGAGACAATCATTCTTCGAAACGCTCAGTTTTGGCGAGTTTAGAAGAAGCGGTTTTGGAGTTTGGTGCAGGGCAGTCATTTCCTTGGGAAATGGTCTGGAGAGTCATTCCCCGATTCACATTCTCTGGTTTCACTTTGTTAGTGTCATAGGAATATGGCGGATATGTAGATGGCTATGTTACGACAATTAGGGAGAGGCATTCCCTAGGGAAGATTCATTCTCTCCATGGTACACTTTGTTTAGTGTGGAGGAATGCTTGGGATAGGGAATGTTCCAGGATAAAAAATCAGCACAGTTATTCTTCTTGCTTGAGAAGAATAGTCGAGGATGTCCATCATTGATGTTTGAACTTATGAAGGAAGATGCTCTTCTAAGATCTCAAAGATGTGGTGGAAGATATGGCCTAGATGACTCAACTTATATCATAACATTGTTTATGTGTAGGTTGATATCAGTTGATATGATTACTATGGAGACTTTTTGTCTCCAGGGCAGTAGAGGTATGCTATTGTGGTGGATATGTTTCATTGTTTGTGACTATGTATCACCGAGATTGGTAGTTGTGTACTACTATGCATAAACACAATTGTGTTCTATCGAATAGAATTGTACAGGTTATGCATTAAGGAGATTATCGATTCTTGGATAATAATGGCGAGTGCTCATGATTTAATTAACTTTGTGTGGCTATAGCCAGTACTACCAATTGAATGGTTTTGTTTGTGCTTTCCAGGAGGGTTATACCTCCCTACCTAGGAGGGAGTCTTGATATTATATGGTAGCTTTAGGAGTTATCAACCTCCATTGTGACCTTTGACAAGATTAGAATATTTTGGGAAGCAAGAAAAGAAGTGAATGTAACCCTAGAAGAGATGTTGGCTAAGAGATATAATTAATATGAATTAGTGGTACCGAATGAGAAATTATTGGTGACTGTTAGAACTAGTATAAATACAGTAGCCAATCTTCACTTTACACACAACTCACCGGAATCATGAGGAGAGAGACGCATGCATTGCGGTTAGGCGGTCTTGTGCATAAAGTCCTAGAAGGTGTTGTCGCTAGTTATGGAGTCTATTGTTTCTATATTTCTGGGTTGGACTCTCTGATCATCTTTGGGTACTTCTTGCTTGGTGCGTAACTGCTTACTTGGTGTTATCAGCGAAATTCGTCCATAAATAGTTGAGATCAACATCTTCAAGCGGTTATGAGGTCACCCATGGAATAAAATTACCACAAAATCATTTTCAGGTCCAAAACTATACAACTAGTGATAAAATTAAAGGGTGCTATGACTACACAGTTAACGCTCACATCATGGCTTGAGAGAAATGCAGCGCGCATGCGCCACGATCTTGTGATTGTGGTGGCTAAACCCTTTTTACACGAGCGAGCGTATTTTTGAAGTTGAATTACGACCTCCCACCCATACAGTTCGACTTCCAAGTTGGTTGACATCCAAATCTAAATTTTGAATACATTTGGAGTGTTTGATCGTTTTCTAAAATATACTAAAATTTAATTCGTAATTGCTTCAAAACAAAGAACCATGGAGATTTCAACTAAGGAAGCTATTTCAAGATTATATCGCCTATTTCTGAGAGTCTCTTTTCTCATCAGAGCATACTAGCATCATTACATTTTGGAGCCAATCCATCTCATCTCTTGAGTGGATTGGCAGGATTCTTCCTGCCATTTCTTTCAAGTTTCAAAGTTGTAATAAGAGCTTAGTTGTGGGGGTCCAAGGGCCCTCCCTTGGAGGAAGAAAGGGACCCAAAGTCCCTCACTTTCTTCTTGGTGTTTCTTTTCACTAATATATTGCTTGCCATTGGTGACATGAGTCATATTAGTTTCTTTGTTCTTATGTCCTTATGCTCAATAGTTTTAGTTGTTCTTTTTCTTTCTAGTTTAATTCTTGGCAGTCTTTTATATCTCTTTCTCTAACCCTTTCCCTTTACTATTGTCTTGCTTAGCTAACCGGCTAAACTTGTAAGCACCTATGTTTTGATCATCTAGGTGACAAAGTATGATTGGTGACTCCACTTGGGAGAGGTATCAATTTCCTACCCCATTTGGGTTTCACTTATTTTGGTTTATTTGACTGCGAGATTTTCTTAGGCTGATCGACACCGCAAAACATCCAATTCAAAAGATTGAAATTCCATTCAAAATTTTCTTCAGGGCTGTGTGATAGTTGTGCACGAGTTTATTGGCCCAAAGTCGCGCATCGTGCGCACATGCACAAAAATTCTGTGTTGTTGGTAGCCCTCCGTACTGCGCCCAAAAGTTTGTTTAGGTTTTAGCGCAATGGCGCTCAGTCTTTCTCTGTCTACTACGAAACCAGCCTTTGTGCAGAAAATACACATTGTAAGCCATTTTGCTGATTTGGGGAAGGCCCCTAGCAGCTTAAAGATGACTTCATGGATGTTGTATTACGCACCGCACTTAGTTCCCTCTCCATATAAAGGGATTAGTCAAAACACTTAGGCACTTAGGGGGTTTTAAAATCATTATTTCCTCTTTTGCTTTCATTTTGCCACATGGATGGTTTGCTTTTGACTAAGAATATAAGTTGGAATCATTTGCTTAATCACATAAAGCTTGCATTGGGACTAGAAGTTGAATAACAATCATTAGTATGCTCTTCTCACCGGCAACTGGCGACCTTGAGAATCAGAAAAAGGTTGTGGGACAATTTCATCTCCCGCCAAAAGACTAAAACCTTTAGGAGAGGACAATAGACCCCTCGGGACTCCTCTTAGTTTATTTTCAAGCACATCTCAAGATTATGGCAGCGGGCCCTTACATGCCTATGCTACAAAGAATGGGATAGTGTTGAAATTTACTTTCTTAGATTAAATCAATAGGAAGTTTAAAGGTTTTGTAATGGGCCCTTTTTGTACCCACATGATCACAATCTAGGATAGTTTCAAAGCTTTCTTAGATTAAATCACAATAAGGGAGTTAAAGGAATAGTAAAGGACCCACATGTCCATACGTGGTTGAGGGACTTTTGAATTACATGAGTTGGTACAAAGGCATTTAGTTAATTAGGAAATCAAACACTTATGGGATAGCCCGAAGTCCGCATGTAGAAAGGTGACACCTAATTCATTAAAACATGGCACACTTTCACTCATTTCACACACAAAGTCCTAGGAAACTAGCATGTGGACATGTGGGTCCTTTACTATTCTTTAACTCCCTATTGTGATTTAATCTAAGGAAGCTTTGAAACTATCCTAGATTGTGATCATGTGGGCATGTATAAGACCCATTACAAAACCTTTAAACCTATTGATTTAATCTAAGAAAGTAAATTTCAACACTATCTATCTTTGTAGCAGCATGGGCATGTATGGGCCCGTTACAATCTTAGGATGTGTTTGAAAATGACTAAGAGGAGTCCCGAGGGGGCTGTTGTCCTCTCGGGTTTTAGTCTTTTTAAAGGAGATGAAATTGTCCACAACCTTTCTGATTCTCAAGGTCGCTTTGAGCCTTGAGAGAAGAGCATACTAAATGATTGTTATTCAACTTCTAGTCCCAATGCAAGCTTTATGTGATTACAAATGAAAGTTCCAACTTATATTCTTAGTCAAAACAGGCCATCCATGTGGAAAATGAAAGCAAAGGAAATAATGATTTTAAACCCCTAAGTGCCTATGTGTTTGACTAATCCTTTTATGGAGAGAACTAAGTGTGTTTTGAATTACAACATCCATGAAGTCATCTTTAAGAAGGCTAGGGGGCCTTCCCCAAATCACAAAATGAAAGCTTACAATATGTATTTTTCTGCACAGGTGCGCAGGTTTCAGAGTAGACAGAGGCGCACTGAGCGCCATTGCGCAAACCGAAACAAACTTTTGGGTGCAGGTGCATGGAGGGCGCTGAACAACACAGTAACTTTGGTGCACGTGCGCACGATGCACGACTGTGGGCTAATAAAGCCGCGCACACCTGTCACACAGCCGTGAAGAAAATTTTGAATGGAATCCTCTTATCTCAGCTCTGAATTGGATGTTTACTAAGGTCGTGGGCCGGTTAAGGTACCTGTAGGTCAAATAAACCAAAATAAGAGCTAGAAAAAAACCAAATGGGGTGAGAGTGATACCTCTCTCCCCAGTGGAGTCACCAATCTGTTGCGCCTCTTTGTCACCTAAATGAAGTCAAAACATGGGTGCTTACAAGTTTAGTTGGGTTAGCTAAGCAAGACAATAGTAAAGGGAAAGGGTTAGAGAAAGAAATATAAAGACTAAGCTAAATTAAACTAGAAAAGAAAGAACAACTAAACTAATGAGCATAGGACATAAGAATAATAGGAAACAAACAAGACTCATGTCACCAATTGCCACAGAGTTATATTAGTGAAAAGAAAACACCAAGAAAAAGGGACTTGGGTCCTTCTTCTAAGGGAGGGCTCTTGGACCCCACAACTAAGCTCTTATTACAACTTTGGAAACTTGAAAGAAATGGTGAAAGAATCCCAAGAATTAAACTAGAAAAGAAAAGAACAACTAAACTATTGAGCATAAGGACATAAGAATAAGAAACAAACAAGACTCATGTCACCAATGGCAAGGATTATATTAGTGAAAAGAAAACACCAAGAAGAAAGAGGACTTTGGGTCCCTTCTTCCTCCAAGGGAGGGCTCTTGGACCCCCACAACTAAGCTCTTATTACAACTTTGAAACTTGAAAGAAATGGTGAAAGAATCCCAAGCTAATCCACTCAAGAGATGAGATGGATTGCCCAAATGTAATGATGCTAGTATGCTCTTGATGAGAAAAGAGGATTCCCCAAGAGAATAGCAGCAGCATAACCTTGCAAATGAATTCCTTGAAAATGTAGTGCACCCATGGCCTTGTTTTATAGCACCACGTTGAGGTATTGTGAAACCAACTTTTAGTGTGAAAAGGGGTTGTTTAGTGCATTTTTAGGTCTTTGACCAACCACCCAGTCGTATTCAGCCGAGATTTGGATGTCAAATCAACTTGGAAGCTGAACCAGAAGTGGGTGGGAGGCCGACCAATCTCAAAAATACGCCGTTCTCAGGTGTGCGCGGCTTTTAGCGACCACAATCGCGCATCGTGCGCATGTGCGCTTTTCGTGCATTTCTGGCTTGCGCATGTGAGCGCGCACCCTGTGTAGTCATAACGCACCTTAATTTTATCACTAGTTGTATAGTTTTGGACCTTTTGGAAATGATTTTGTGGTAATTTTGGTCCATGGGTGACCTCATAACTGTTTGAAGATGTTGGATTCCTGTAACTATTTGCGGACGAAATTTCAGTGATAACACCAAGCAAGGCTAATGCACCAAGCAAGAAGTACCCAAAGATGATCAGAGAGTCCAACCTAGAAATATAGAAACTATAGACTTCAGAATTGGCGACAACACCTTCTCTAGGACTTATGCACAAGACTGCCCAACTGCAATGCGCACAAGTGTCTCTCTGCGATTCTGAGAGTTGTGTGTAAAGTGAAGATTGGCGCCCTGTATTTATACTAGTTCTAACAGGCTGCCTGGGCTGACTTCTCATTCTGGGTACTAATTAATTCATATTAATTATCTCTCTTAGCCAACATCTCTTCTAGGGTTACATTCACTTCTTTTCTTGCTTCCAAAATATTCTAATCTTGTCAAAGGTCACAATGGAGGTTGATAACTCCTGAAGCTACCATAATATCAAGACTCCCTCCTAGCTAGGGAGGTATAACTGATAATGGTCTTGAGCACAAACAAACCATTCAATTCGTAGCATCATTATAGCCACACAGGCTAATTAAATCATGAGCACCATCATTATTATCCAACTGGATAATCTCCATGACAA